>CM039736.1:57475220-57671046 GCA_022539455.1 Dendrobium nobile | reverse complement strand
AGAGTTTGATGAAGGGTTGTGACTTCTTTTTGTTAGGATACCAGTTATGGCTATATGAGTGTGCTCAGTGGGTTGCATATCTATGGACATGCAGAAAGAATGTTACAACTACATTTTGGGTTTCAATGAACTTAGTTGAATGTATAGGAGGAGTCCTTTGTAGAGAAATGATAAGATACAATTTCCTTTCACCTCTTCCTACAATCCCTTTGTGTGGCATCCACTTAAAAACCAATGACTGATGATGATGTTGATGATGGGAAGAGAGGATTTGGAATGATCCTCTGTTTTGTATTTCTTATTTGTTTTTCATGTGTTGCTTGAGAGAGAAAGAGAGAATGTGTGTGTGTGTGTGCGTGTGTGTGGTGTGTGTGTGTGTGTAGAGAGAGAGAGAGGAGAGAGAGAGAGAGAGAGAGGCGGAGAGGAGAGAGAGCAGAGAGATGGATGATGTGTATTATGGTTAGTTATTTTTTTATTTTGTTTACTTAGGATATCCACAAAGGTTGTGGATAGCTATGATAGCTGATAAGATGTGATGGTCATAGTGATTATTTGTATTATGCTGGAAGATGTTTGTGCATTACGCATTATGTTTAGTTTTTATTTACTACTAGATTTATAGCTACCATGTGTACTCATTATCATTCTCCATAAAAGGGACATAACTTTTTTTTAAAAAAAATATTATATCCTTTTGTGTTAATAATGTATGTTATTTATTTACTTATAATTTTAGTTTTGTTATTAGTTAAAATTTTTTTTAATGAAATTTCCACACTGCTTAACTATTGATTGTCCTCTCCATAACTATTGATTTTGGTATCGCTAATTTAGTTAAAATAAAAGTGAAAAAAATTACTTAAAATACAGAATACTAACCTAGGTGTTAAATTGAATGAACAAAGGATAACAAATTTTAATTGAAATTATTATTATAAACTAAACAAAGCATCTAAGTAAAACATCTCATCTTGATTTTTATGTGCTGAATACTTAAGACGAACTAATAGTTTCAAGATTAAATAATTATTTAGAAAAAGTTAGTTTATCATACTAAATTAAAAAAAATTATTATAAACTCTAATTTGGAATTAAATGAGCTTATAACAACCCATATATTAATTCAATTTAAGATTTCCTAAAGGAACAAGGCAATTAGATATTCAAAATCTTTATGTAGTACTATAATATGTTTGAAAAAAAAAGAAGCTCATGAAAAGTAAGCAAATCAAAGAAAGAAAGGAAAAAAAATGACAACTTCATAAATAAAAAAATTTGTATTTGGTGTAGTTGAATCCTAAGAAACTCCAATAATTTAATCAAATAGGAGATTGTAAGTAAAAAATTAGATATGAAGGTTTTAAATAAAAATTTTAACTTAAATAACTTTTGAATGAAAATATTATTCACTCTAATATTACCATTCACATATGCACTTACACTTGTAGTACATGAGTTCAATTTTATTTTAATAAGGATAATTTATATAGGATGACTACATATGATTATTTAAATTAAAATTGAAACACTTTGACCATTCCAAATTACAATCGAAATGGAAGTGTATTATCTTATTATCATTAACCTTAAATTTTCAAATTTTACATAAGCTAATGGTGTGATCGAAAGGTTAACATACCATTGCTTGATGTTACGAAAGTGCTTACGCTAGAGGGGAGAATTTATTAATTGAAGATATGTCTAGTTTATTATTTATAATTTAAGTAAAATTTCTTACTTGTAGTTGATGACGTGCAGCACCAAATCAAGAAATGAAATAAAAATTGAAGCATGAGCCAGCTCGCATCGACAAAACCTTAGTGTTGAGCATCTATAATGCCTGGGTGTTAGATTAGGACATTACAACATCAAAGCCTAAAAAATGAAAAACTAATTTTGTTCCTTGATGGAGTCAATGTCAGCGTCACAGTGTTTCATAATGCTAAAGCACTACAATCAGTATTACAGTTGCTACAATCTCAGGAATTTAGGTGGTTGGTGCATCCCACAATGTCATTGGGTTAGATGACACATTTAATTTCCGCAGCAATCAAGTATTTGACAAACTATTATTGAGTAGTATAACAAAATATGAGGTTACACTAAATTAGCCAAGAGAAGCACAGGTTCAGCAAATAGCCATTCTGGTCATCGAGTGCTTCAGCGAGCATATTAGTAGCCTTAAGGCACCAGCTTATATTGTAACACCGTAGTGCCACCCAATCTAGAACTGCAAGGCTTGAGGTATTTTATTAATAAGTATAAATGTTTTTAATTTTTTTTGGGTGTGGGTGATGTTGTTTAAATTATTTTTTAGGAGCAGAAGTTATAGGAGAGGAAGATACATTTTAAAGTGGCTGGCTCTTACGTGAGTGTAGCATGCAAGCATTTAAGGGAGGAGTGTAATGGAAAATTCTTATGGTAGATTCAATTTGGAATGGATTTGTTATCAACACAAATTTGGATCCTTCATTCCGTGTATAATCATTTTATTCTTTTCTATTTATACTATCTTTCTTGAGCTATGTAATGGAAATTGTGTTGTTCTAGTTTTATTCTATTGCTTACTAAAGTCATAGTTTTGAGCTAACTATATGAAGACCTAAGTACTAATACAGACACTTATTTTTGATCTATGATAACTATTTAAAAATTATCTCACTCTTAATTTATTTATGCAGCCGGCATGTAAAAAGATTAAAAATAGTATGTTATAGTTCATCGATAGATGAATATTGGAATTTTAAAGTACTGGAATATAAATCTTCCATGCATAGACAAATGATATTTAGTGTTCTAGATTATATGGAGATAAAATAATTGTAGCAAGGCTATAAACCTTTTTTTACATCCTTATAAGCTTGATTGAGAGCTAATGATGCATATGATCTGATTCTAACTAATTTAGGGAGTTACTTTGAAAGCTTAGAAGTTTTAGCTTTTAATAGTCTAATACTTTATCTATTAGTTTATATCATTTTGTTCTATCATTCTCATTTTATATAGTATTAGACATTTACATAGAAGCAAAAAATTCTTCATGGGTCAACACTCTCTGTATCACTTTTATTACTTGATGAGTACATGCACTTGCGTATATAGCTAGGATTTTAATCAAATAACACCTAAGCTTAATTTTACCATTACAGCATACTTCCAAAATCTCCTTCCATTGTATTTATGGAGAAAAATCGATTCATATTTTTAAAAATTGATTTACAAATTATATATAACAAACTTCTCAGTCTATTATAATGCTAATTATTTGATCATATAGCAATAAGTGATTGATGTGATAAAGTATTTATGCAGTTTTTCATCCTTATTTTATTAGCAAATTTAAGGAATGAAGCAATGTTTTACTACTAGAACATATGAATTTATTTTTAGTTCACATCTTCATATCACATCTTTTTTTTGGTTGATAATGAGTAGACTCAATCTTCGCCCATTATGGTGGGTACTACTCCAATTATGTGGAGTGAGTGAGGTTGGTACAGCTAATTAGTGCCTCCTCCTTGGAAATGTTTCAAGGTGGAAATAATTTAAGTGGTTTGAACTCTTAAAAGTTTTGTCTTTATAAATTCTTCAACAAGGCCTTAAGTTGATAAAGCCATTTATTTCATGTACATAGTCCTCATGGAAGGTGCAATTACTTGAGGTATCGTATATATATGTGTTCACCTTCATGAGCATTGGACCCTTAAAATGTTCTTGATTTTTTAGGGCTTCAAGTAGCTTAGCCATGGGCACCCTCAATGGACAGTAAGTGAGGTATGTTGGGGGTTGATTTATGGCTTCTCCATGATAGGGGAGAGTTGTGCGAGCATGTTACTCTTTACTTAGCTTAGCTAGCACTATAATTCCTAGTATCCTAAGCAATCAGAGCAGTTAGTGGTGCTCTGGGATATAGTGATCTCATGGTGGATTTGTTTATTTTTTTTCCTCCTATCAATGAGACAAATACTTTCTCTATATAATCCTCACATTTTTCTCTTTTAAGGTTGAGCTCTTGTAGGCAATCTAACGTGAATGACTATGTTACTTAGTTATAATCCTAATCAATAACATGAATGTTGGCTAGCTTCAATAATTTTGTGAGTGTCCATGGTTATTATAGGCTAAATGTATGATAGAATGGACTATCTACCATTCCTTGTATCAAAGCTCTTTAATTGTAGTAGGATCTAAATCTTTTATTTTGAGCATCTCCCTTTGAAACCACACCATAAAGTCCCTTAATGACTTTTTGTGCTTTTACCAAATCTTCACTAGACCTTATTGACTCTTTTGATATGTTTAAGCAATAGGAACTATGTTTTAAACAACCTCTTAAACTCCATAAAAGTGGTGATCACCTCTAATGGAATGTAAGTTGCCAACCTTTGTATATATTCCTTAACTATAGTGAAAAACAATTAACACTTAAGTCCTTCATCAATATATAAGTGGAAAGTCAAGTATTCAAAGGATTCTACAATGTCTGCTTCATCAGTCTTTGCCCTATAAGACTTTACATGTCACACCATACCTAGGAGTTAACTTAGCTTCTATAACTTTCCTTAAGATAGCATGAATCTACTAGGGTTTACTTCATCGAATGTACTTAGTTGGCTTACTATAATCTTCATCACTCAATAGTATACGAGTAATATCCATGAATGGATTCATGGTAAGTGCTCACTCATTTGGTCTCCTATGATAGACTACCAAGTCACATGATCCTTCAAGGGTGTTATCCCTCTGTGTTAGATGTCGTAGCCCTCCTAAGGCATCCCAAACACTCCTAATCCGTAGTAGGCTCAACAAGAAGTATAGTTTGAGATATTCATGCTCACTAATGGCTCAAGGACACTCATCTTATTGAGTGGGGCATATCTTTGTATCATTAGTATCAATCCATGCTAACAACACATTATAGAATGTTGGATAAAAATTTATGCATGAATTATAACAAACCTTATTATTAGGTGAACTCCCTAAGGAGTGACATAGAACCTATATGAGAATGGAGAAAAAGCACTTTATTAGAGAAAATTTATATAGATATACCTGGGGGGCGTAAAATCATATTAAATAAAAACTAAGTAAAAAGATACAAAATGATCTTAAAATTTCAATGCTCTTTTCCACTCCATTTTATAGGATCCAAGGCAAACAGGCTACATAAAAAAATAAAAAAAAATGACCTAAATGACTCCCACATGATTGGCTAGACCTCTGGCGCTAAATAGCCTTTGAGGCTACTTCAATAATTTATGGTAAGTTTGGGTGCGTACAATGGTAAGTGCAAAGACGTGTAATGGGGTTAGGGTTTGAGGGGGTGGGGGTAGTAAATCTGCCACTTGAGGGATAGCTATCGTAGTCGGCAAGCTTTGTTGAAAAACTTGGTTCACCTGAAGGAGGGCACTGAGAATGAAGACGGATATGTCAAATGGCTAAATAAAGATTTTCTAATGGACCTATGAGTATGGAATTTCTTGTAGTTTGTTTGATGTGTTTGAGTAAAGATGCTTGCTTTGGAAGCAAGTAAGTTATTATGACGGTTATCTTCTCATTTGATAACATATAAGTAGCCAGCTTACTGAGGAATCCTAATTGTACCCCCAATGGGTAAGCACATCTCTTAATAGGCATGGACGAGTATAAGCTCTTGACTATTTAGGCAAATTCTTCTATTCATTACATCCGAGTAGCTCCCCTAGACTGTCAAACTAGTTCTCCTATAGGCAACACTATGGATGACTTCCTTCTTTGAGATTCCTCGAGTACCTGTTAAGCATTTTTTAAGGTTAAAGCATATGTATACAACTAGAACAAGGTAAATTGTTAAATAGTTTCTTAGCCAATGTCATCTTGGTTGGAAAAATATTATCACTATTATTGAGTTCTTTTTCTAGATTATGAATTCTCAGAGTAACTTTAAAAATCCTCATTATATAATAAACAGGTAATAAGCTAGGCTAGCATGAATGAAGATTAATCAAAGCTCAATTCCTATAGTTATCTTCCAAAAGAAAAAAACAAGAATAATAGAACACTTGATACTTATATTAAAAAAAATAAAAGAAATAAAATCCACTAAGACTTGTGGTCTCCTTCTACTTGACAAAATTATTGTTGTTTTGATATTATCTCATTTTAAGACCAAGTTAAATACTAACTGTTCCTTTCCACATTCAACATGGAAAATAATTTGGTAAGCTAGCGTCTATAGCATTGTTGGTTCTAAAAAGTGAATGAGTCCATAGAGATCCATATTATTTTTTAACCTAGTTTAATAATGGTTAAACTATTAATTGAAAAATGATTATCTATGTGTGTGTGTGTGTGTGTGTGTGTGTGTGTGTGTGTGTGCGTGAGTGTGTGTGTGTGTGTGTGTGTGTGTGTGTAGTGGTAAAATAAAAAAAGTTTTGTTAACATAGTAAAGTACAAAAATTTAGTGCTCAAAGATTTAATACAAAGAAACACCATAGCTATTACATGGAAAACCCAAAAAAGGAAAAAACCACGGGGCCTTACTAAGCTAAAATAGTTCCAAAAATGTTTGAATGAATTACAAAGATCATCTAAACCTCCAGTTTGAAGACAGGCATAACACAATATATTTAACAATCTATAAAACATCAGACAGGAGTGATGTTAAATGGATTGGCAGAAGTCTTGCAATAGTTGGTGGTCGGGAAGAGTGAAACTTCAAGAATGGGTTATGAAACCATTTAAACTTCCCAAGGAAAACCAGGAGAGGGTGGCAGATGAATTGGAGTTTTAAAATTTTTTTTTTCTCTCAAGGATATTCTTTTGAAATGTTAAGACCAATCACACAAACTTAAGCGAAAGAAAATATTGAAACAAATTTTTTTGTTCTTTTCAATTTTGTAAAGAAAAAACATGAAGATATATTTTCTTTTATTTTATATCTCATATTTTTATTTTCTTTTTGAAACAAAATTTAAAACAAAATTAATCTCGATATCTCAACTCAAATTTTCAAGTAATTAATATGTTGAAAATTAAAAACTGAAAATTAGATTGAAGAACGAGCATGTTAGATTTATAAGTGTTTGGTCAAAACATGACCTAAATCCACTCCCCATGGATGATGTAGGAACTTAGGTAGATGCTTTCTTGGAGTAACAACATGAAATCCCCTCTCACACAACTTTGCCCTCACCCACAACTTCTCCTTGTCCTCCACTCTCAATGATCACTCAAGAATACAAGACTTCTCAAAGCACTCTCTCAAAAATTTTAGAAAATCCAAATACTCTTTCAAAATCTAAGAAGAGAGCTTAAAAAATAGACTTTCAAACATCCTAATTTTTGAAGTTAGTCAACCTTATTCGTAAATTATGATCGATGGATCATACAACATGATTAGTTCAATCATCCTTATTTGTTTAATATGATGAACGAGTCTCAGTATGATGAGTTCAAGTATCTCAATATGATCATACTATATGAATAATGGATCATACAATATGATTAGTATATTTTACTTATCTTCATATTGGATGATCTTCGAGGAAGTTGAAAATCATCTTTGATAATCATCTAGTACAATTTGTAACATACAGTATTAGAAGTTCAATAAATTAAGGTTCATCTAGGATGATCCCTAGAATGATTGAAATTCATTTCTACAAATCATCCAATACAATCAAGATCGTACATTACAATTGAATTCATTAATTAAATATTGATTTGATTGATGAATTACAATGATTAATTTGGTCATGATTTTAAGTATTATATGATATGAAGATGTTCTTATAATATGGCTAGTTCAAAAAAAAAAATTTAAATTACTTACCTAAATTTTTTTGGCAGCAAGGGCTTGGATTTGAAGTCATTATCCTATATGACCAAGTTCATAAAGTCTGAAAGTCTCAAAAAGATTAATCACTCAATTAGACATTTTAATTATTTTTTTGTCAACTAATCATACATAATGATCTATATCATATAATATAATTTTTATAAAGTTTGAACTTTATATTTTCCCTCCCCCATGTGTGTGTAAGGTTTCTAAGATAGCATACACCTTTTAACAAACTTTTAACTCAATTAATATAAGAATAATTAAAAAAAAAATAGGCTCTCAAAAACATTAAATCTATTCTACCAAGTGTTGATCCTTTTTTTTTTTTTTTTTTTTTTTTTTTTTTTGAGAAATGCTAAGTAGCAATAATATAAAAAAAAAGAAAGGCAACGAAAAGCCTAGATACAAGCTAATGAGGAGTCAACCATCTATCACATTCTTCCTTTACTAATTTAACAGAGGAAGAAGTTAGGTTGTCCTCAAGAAACATGTCCCAATAAAAAACAAAAGCTAAAGCTAAGTTAGCACAATGATCTGCTAACTTATTACAATTTCGATTTACATGATTAAAGATGACATTATTGAACTTGGAAAAAAAAGATGTACCTTCACCACCGGAATAATTCTCCATAAAGGTCTTCTGTTTACTGTACAAATTGTGAAGATATTGGAAAACATTTTTATTGTCATCTTCCAAAATAATGCCTTTGATATCTCTTTTCCATACTTGATTAATTTCTTCCAAAGCTTTGAATGACAAAAGCTCCATTTGTGCACTATCCCAATGCATCTTCTTCCTTCCAAAAGAAAATATAAATCTGCCTTTATCATTTCTTATCACCCATTCAATCCCAGCCAAATAGTTATCTTTAACCGTTGCATCAAGGTTAATTTTAAGCCACTCAGGTGGAGGAGGATGCCAATAATTTGAAAGCAGTCCAAAAGTGATAAGCATCCCAGTGTTCTGAGTGGAAGAAATCCTGTTTTACCGTGCTCAGGAAGCTTAAAACTGAAGAAGCAATCATAAACTTTCTATTGCCAGTTTTTCCATGCTTAACCTTGCATCTATTGTTCCAAGCCATCCAAATAATCAAAACATAAATTGTAGCTATCATGATCTCCTTCTTAATTAAATTCCTGATACCGGCTTTGAACTCATTCTAGCAACTGAAAGTAGGAATCTTAAAGCCCCATCCATGTAGAACATTATTCACCTCCTTAAGAAATGAACAATTCGAGGTGATATGCTCAAGATCTTCGATCTCCCCACTCCCCATAGGACATAAACTATTATGGGAAAGCTTCCTTCTAAAAAGAAAAGATTCTGTAGGTATGGCATCATTGCAAATTCTCCATAAAAAAAGCTCAACTCGAGCATTGATTTTTAATTTAAAAATCCAACAAAATGATTCATTCAGAAAATTATTACTGTTCTTTTCTTTAGTAATTAAGGCAAATAGAGTCTTACCACTCAGGTAATATATTCAGTTTTGATCCTTTGTTGCAAGGTGTAAGATGTAGCTAAAATATTAATGTGCACAAGAAATTAAAATATGCAATAATGGTATTAGAAGAAAAAAATTAATATTTAATAATATTTTTTTTCATCAAAATCATAAGATGAGGATCCCGAATCACAACAATATTCCACTTTTTGGTGATGAAAAATTTTGTTGGTTGAATTTTCAAGTTTATTTCACTTTCTCCTAATCTCCTCCTTTCTAAATGATTTTTTTAAAAAAAAGTAGGGGAGAATATATATATATATATATATATATATATATATATAATTTATTTAAGAAAATCAAGGCATAAACACCAAACATAGAATGATAAAAAAAGCTTAACAAAGTCAAAACAACCAAGTACAACAAACATCAAACTCCTCCTTTTTACATCACAAAAAAGAAAGGCAACTAATTGAAAAGAAAAAAGAAAAACAAGGAATACACAAACTAAAGCAATAAAAGAAAACTACAGCACAACACACTAAAAGTAGGAAGGTCTTTGATTTGGTGGTGATGGTGGTGGAAGAAAGAACTGTTGAAGAGAAAAAAATTGGTTATTAAATAATAATCTATTTGCCTCCTTCAACTGAAACTACTGTTGGTGCTACTATTGGATCTGATGGTGTTGTTGTTGAAATTGCACACTCACAAGTGTAAATTACAAATTATTTTTTGTATTTTATTTTCAATAAAAAAGTTTTGTTTTCATTTTCTTATGCAGAAAAAACTAAAAAATGTTTGAAAATTCTAAGTAGTTTACAACAAAATGGCGTCTGACGAAACAATGTGATGACACCACATTCAATATCACTGAGGTACCACAAATTGGCATTACGACACTAAGTTCTCTATTTAGAAGTGATGTGGTGGTAAAAAATCTAACATCATAGCATTACTAGCATCGCGACATCAAAAATTTTATTGGGCAATCACAGATTCTCTATTTTCAAATGCCAGAGTGCCACAATCTCACTTCTTTGCACCATTTTTACTGCTTAGGTGCCGAAACACTCGAATGCCATCTTTTACACTACATTATAGTTGTAACTTCCAAGAGCCACATTCACTCATAAAAATATGTGACTTATCACTAAATAACTAATCTACGTTAGCAAGCACTAGACGATGCAAAAGCACAACATTGAGGATTTTATTATAATGGCACCGTGATGCAATTATATCAAGGACCCTAGTGCCAAATGTCTTTTTTATATTTGTATATAAATAGTTATATATATATATATATATATATATACACAGAGAGAGAGAGAGAGTTCAACCACATGTTTAATTATTTTTACTTTTTAGAGTAATTATCTAGTTTCCTCTTAGAGTGAAATCCAAGGGAGGCTAGGGAAGTACACGATACAATCATTGGAATTAGTTAGCCATTATTTCTTATTGCAACTCTATAAGTTAAGGGAGAAGGAGTGTTAAGGAGATACTTTGATCCTTCCTAGTGATATCACTCTCTTATATTTTCATTCATTAATGAGTTTAATGAGAATGAGTGTGCTTGTTATTAGTCCATGCCTAAAAAATTCTCTTTTTTTTAATTGATGATGTAAAATGCATATTGAGCACTATGAAGAATCTTTTTCTATAACAATTTTTTTTTTTTAATGATGAACATAGTGGTCATATGTGTTGTTAAAATATGTTGTGATGTATATCCATGACTAAGGAATATAACAATATCTAAAAATATTGAGGTAGGATGTTTTCATGCCTAAATATACGATATAAAATATTCTATGTTCTTAAGGGGATACTATTATTGAAGGAAGTCAATAGATATCCTTTTTCACCCCTAAAATCGATAGAGATCTAGAGATGCATATGACCTCAATCACATCCATAATTAAGAATCTCATTAGAAAATATATTAAATGTACACTAATCAATCCAAATTTTTTTTACTATTTTATTCAGTGATAGAATTTCCATAATTATCATTTTATGTTAGTAGGATAATTATTATAATTAGAGTAAATTGTAGTCATTTTTTATAAGTAATCATACTTCCTCATAGATTTAACACTATATTATATCACTTTATTTCTCGATTCGATATGTATACTTACACATATTACGTGGGGTTTTAATAATATTTTTATATCAAAGAAAATATAAGCATTATTTAGGGGTAAAAGAGCCCTATATTTTATATAATTTAAGCTTCACTTCAAAGCCCCTATCAAGTTTTAGGCATTATTGCTGGTAAAATATTTTATGTTTTATAATTTTATCTATGTTATTGAATTATTTGCATAATTAGTCCTACTTTCATCTTTTGTTTTATTACTTTTATTTGTTGATTGCATATTCTTGGTTGCATGCTTCATAGATATAGAAAGGAACCTTTGTTATTTAACGTTAAAATGGAATTTTGAATAATTTAAAAAACTAAATAGATTGTGAAAATGGTTAAACTATTATAAGATGAAGATCATTCTAAATCTCTTAGGGATTATGCTTACCCTTTAGTAGATGGAATCCATTAGAGCATTAATAGATCTGTAATCCAAGCTATTAATTTTGAATTAAAACCTTTCATAATTAAAATGGTTCAAAATTCCTAGTTTGGGAGAACTCCAATTGAAGATCCCAATTTATATTTAGCCAATTTATTAGAAATTTTTGCAACAATTATGTATAATGGTGTTAGTGATGATATTATTATACTTAGATTATTCTCATTTTCTCTAAGATATAAAATTAAGATGTGGTTGAATTATTTACCACCAATCTCTATAACCAATTGGAATGATTTGGCTCATAATTTTTTTTAAGTATTTCCCACTTCCAAAGACTCCAATACATAGAAATTATATCACTTAGTTTACCCAAATTGAAGGCGAATCAATTTATGAGAGTTGAGAAGATTTAAAGAAATGCTTAGGAAATGACCTCACCATGCTTTACCTTATTAGTTGATTATTCAATCCTTTTATAATAGATTAGTAGGATCTCTTAGAGAAATGATAGATTTAGTATTTGGAGGATCCTTAAAGTCTAAGCTTTTTAAGAAAGCATATGAATTAATTGAATAAATGACTATAAATATCATCTAGTGGCTTGTTGATAGGGTAAATCCTAAGAGTGTAGCGGGAGTTTATGAATTTGATGCTTTTCAAATTCATATTATACAAGTTATAGCAATTTTTAAGAAGATGAGCATAATAAGAGAAAATGCAAATTTTAGAAAAGAATTACATATGTAATTGGAGGGTAATTTTTATCAACATTTTGACCAAATTCAGACTCACCTAAATTAGTAGGATACATAGTACTAGTAGGATATGGGTTGGATCTGAGATCTGTTTGACTCGGTGAACACCAATGTGGCTATGATGAATAGCTATTTTTCTGTGTTCAACCAGCCTCCTCCTCCAGACCAAAGCCCATCATATTTCTAGATCTTCGTCTTATGTGTTGTCTTTTCCAATCCTTTGAGTTGTGATGATTTCAGCGGTTTGTGTACTTGTGTCTGTTCAGTAATTTGTGTACTTGTCTTTCTTTAGATTTTATGTTGATGTTTATCTTATATTGTTTTTACTATTATGAATTGATATCAAAAGTGCTTCAATGTATTATATCTTTAAATTGACATCAATAAAAATTGTCTTGTTTTTGTTAGTTTCTTTTGTTTGTTGTGTGAAATGTAAGTCTGCTTATATGTTAATCCTGTCTTAATTGATCTAAAAAGTGTTATAAAATAAAACTGCAACACAAAAATTATTTTCATTATAAAATCTAATTTTTCAAAAGTATAAGTTAATTTATAACTCGATTAGGTTAAGGCTATCAATCTCATGTTTTTTTAAGGGATACATAATTTAAATATTATTATTATAATTTTGATGTCTTATTATTATTTTTATTTCTCTTTTCAATAAAATTATCATTGTACCTAGAGAAATTTGAGTTTATAAATTATTGATTTTGGAAAGAACAATTAAAAAAGGGAGTATCAAAAATAAATGTACAAGTATACAAAAATTAAAAGAATGTGCAATGGTTCGCAAATTGAAAAGATGCACAAAATTTGTCCAAATATAAAAAGATGCACAAAGTGTGCCACAAATAATTGAAAATGATGCGCAATGTCACCAATTGAATATGTTCTTTCTTTTATCGTTTAATCTTCAAATTCAAATCAATCTAATCTTCAATTATATTTTGTATTTAAAATTGAATTTAACTAATTTTTATTTCATCAAGTTTGCAATAATTCTCCTTATCTAAATTGTTTAGAATGTTTCATGACCTTATTCTATTTTTCTTATCTATGCTATATTTTAATATAAAATTTTTGAATCTTTATTTTTCTCTAATGGACATTAATCTTGTTATTGCAATTATAGTTCAATCTCTTTCATGAACAATTTTTAAGGATTCTCATATGACTTCTTCCATTTTAACCTTCCTTTTCCCTTTTTGTTGTTGTCAAACGGGGGAGAAATATTGATAGTGTTGTTTTTTGGTGTTCACGTTGTTTTGCATTTTTGTGTTTTTTTATTATTTTGTGTTTTGCTTTTGGGCTTTGTCTTTTATTGAAAAATTTAAAAATAAATGATTTGTTCTTAAAAGGAATTCCCTTATATTCATGTTTATTCATTTAGGATAGTTAAGGACAAATTAAGAGTATTCAATTTTATTCAAACAATAATTATTTTGCCATCATAAAAAAGGGTGAGATTGTTGAGATAGTTGCTGTTTAGTTCTTGTTTGTTCATATTCTTACAACTTATATATTTTTTATGATTCCAAATATTATTGCCATTGATTATTATTTCTCCTAACATATTTTGGAAGAATTGTTTTTAACTTGTGTGTACTAACATTTCAGGAAAATCATACTCCGTATTGTTGAAGACTTCAAATCAAGATCACTTTAGAGTTTACTGTAATTGAAGTCTGTATTTTTCATTTTTTTGAGTCTAAGAGAGTGTGACTGTAATTAAGTAACTGAGCACACACACCGAAGAGAGTTTAAAATTCTCAATTTTTAAAATAACCGTATTGTAAGAATGAACTTCGTACGGGATGATTTGTTTAGTTATTTTTCCAACGATCAGTCAAACGAATAGAAATGAAAAATAATTTAAGTATGGATCATACAGTATGAACCCAGATCATACTTGCCATCCAGAGTATGAAATGGATGGGTCCCCTTTCGCTCAAAAATATTTTTCTAATTAAGGATCATACTGTACGAACCTAATTCGTACATGCCTTTCAGAGTACAAAATGGACTGGTCTCTTTTTGCTTAAAAATATTTTTTCTAAGGACCATACTATACGAACCAAGTTTATATATGCCTTCTAGAGTATGAAATGGATGGGTCCTTATTCGCTCAAAAATATTTTTTTTCTAAGTATGGATCATACTGTACGATCACCATTTGTACATACCTTCCAGAGTACAAAATTGTGAGGACAGTTTCGTTCTGACATTTCATCCCGACGAATGTGAAAATTTTCTAATTGTTCATACCAGATGAACTAAATTTGTACCGGACAATGATCGTGTACGAACTAATTCGTACCATTTCACAACTTCTTCGTATGAAACAATTTTTGAACTATTCATATGTACTAACTCTGATCATATTGTACGATCGAGTATGCTCAAAATTGAAAATTTCAATTTTTTGGATAGTTTTCGTGTCTTTGGTATAAAAGGTCCAGCAAAAACTGACATGAAAAAGTCTTATCTTTGTGATTTTTTTAAGGGAAATCAAAAGAGAGAGTGTAAGAGAGTGTTTGAGAGAGATTTCTTACAAGTGGAGAGTGAAGGGTTCATAAGGTTACTCAAAGGTAAGAATCTCTTTGCAATTTTGGATATCACTGTTCCTCTTGTCTTTCTAGATTTCTTGTGAGAAGATCTTTGGAGAAGATTCAATTCTCTGTCGACACTTGGAGAGTTTGAAAGGATGAAAATTCTCTGCCGACACTTGGAGGGTGTGAAAGGATGAAGGTTCTCTACCTACACTTAGAAAGTGTGAAAGGAGGAAGGTTCTTTGCCTATACTTGGATGGTGTGAAAGGATGACGATTCTCTACTGACACTTTGAGAGTGTGAAAGGATGACGGTTCTCTATCTAAACTTGGAGGGTGTGAAAGGACGAAGGTTCTCTTCCTACACTTGGAGGGTGTGAAAGGACGATGACTCTCTGCCTACACTTGGAGAGTGTGATTCTCTGCTGTACCTGGGATTGGTGGAAGAGAGGTTTTTGTAAAGGCTTCTCCACCTTGCTATGGGGGCATAAGGAGAGTCACTT
This sequence comes from Dendrobium nobile, assembly GCA_022539455.1. Taxonomy (NCBI): domain Eukaryota; kingdom Viridiplantae; phylum Streptophyta; class Magnoliopsida; order Asparagales; family Orchidaceae; genus Dendrobium; species Dendrobium nobile. Next base: position 57,655,430 of record CM039736.1, on the reverse strand, counting down.
TGGTAATAGTGCAATAGCTAAAGAGAGAGTCTTCAGGGAGTGGATGTAAGTCGTATTTGACCGAACCACTATAAATCTTTGTGTCTTTTAAATTTCTACATTTATTTACTGCAAGTTATTTTTCAGTGGTTGAAAAGTTATTTTGAAACTTTAATTAACTTGCTTTGAGAATCAACTGCTTTCAATTTTTTAATCCAAGAGAATATTTTAAATTACCAATTCACCCCCCCCCCCTCTTGGTTAGCCTTGGGACATTTGTTTAGATTTAACCTCCTAATCAAGAATCAACACTATAAAGGCATGGCCCTATAGTCAATTACATCTCTAAAGAGTAAACTTTTGATAAAAGTGGAGATTAAATGCATTCTGGATTTAAAATATGTAAGAGTTTCCTCATATACTTTGTAAATATCATTCACTCCCTAAAAATATCATTAAACTTTATTGAAAATACCTTTAAATATATGATATTCTTTTTATAATAGAGTTTGAGGCATGTAAAAACCTTTTGGCTTATACTTCCTTAGAATTCACTACTAGCAAACAACGTAATACACAAGGAATCATCTTAGATGTAGTGTATGATACGATCAGCTCTATCTTAAGAGATCGAAGGAGAAGATCATACTCTTAATTAATGTCCTAGAATGAGTAATTTTGACTTTACATTCAATTGATACTAATGAGATTACTCATTACATATTCTACATTTTATCATATTTAGTTATCATAACTAAATTTTTTAACTCCCAAAATTTCAATTAATATTGAACACTATAATGGTCCTACACCAAATGAAAAGTTATAGAATACTTCAATCACAAGAGGACCCCACTACCTAACCCCTATTGGGCTTTTTTTTTTTGTTTAATATACGTTACAGAAATATTACACGTGCATGCATGCATGAATAGGTAATGGTGATCAGGTATATGATACCTAGTATCATATCATTGTTGAACTATCATACATGTTGTTTTAAATTCCAAAACATGTACACCAATGAAAGCCTATAAAAGTTGTTGCCCACTAATACAAGCAACCACATATATGATGCAATGCATGGTGTAATATACTAAAGAAAAGAGTGCATATATAAAAATGTATTTATTAATAAATATGTAATGTACAATAGACTCAAACTCTGCATAGAAAAGGGGGTTGCTCCATTTTAATAAACATTAATTTTTATGCCTTTTATACATATAATCAAATATATTTTCTTAAGGACTTTGAGCTCTAAGTCTTCTATGGAGTTCTAAGAGAGTATCCTCCAATAAATAGGATATAATCCTTTTGAGGCCCATTTGAGTCTATAAACAGGTGTATTTGACTCTTTATAACTCATGATGCTATATAAGTTGATCTATTACGATCTAAAATTTACATGGACTTGTACAAATACATCATTCATAGGTATATTCTACTTTGGATCTTAGAAGAAATGAAAGCAATATAAAAACCTATAAAAGTTCAAAGCTCATGTGTAATTAGATAATTCTTCTAATGTAGTTCTTAAAAAGCTAAGTGCACCAATAGAAATTAAAATGTATAACATCTAGAGTTGTAGAAAATAAAAAAATAAATATAAGGTGCTCTCCAAGCAAAACAACAGACAAACGTTGGTTATCAAAACAAACCATCTAAGTGTGTGAGGGAGACTATGTGGCATTGATATGCCCTATAGTAGTTTAATGTTTAAATTGTATGAGTTTAAACTCTTTATTTAGTACAACCAAAAGGGATTATTTAACAAAATTTTATCTTTTATGAATTTGAATTTTATTATTTAAATTATAAATGGTTGAAGCTAATTATTAATTTCAAATAATTTATAAATTAATAACTCCAAGTGCAAGAGCAATTAACGAACAAATCCTAAGGCTTATAATCATAATGCTATCATTCCCCATATAGGATAGCTAGTTAAAATGAAACCTTATAAGATTTATTGATAATTTATTAAGGCATTGAATAAGGACCTTTGAAATAAATACACATGCCCTCCTAGTGAAACCAAGCATAATGTATAAAGTAAATTATTTATTAATGTTTGATTAAGGGTTTTAAATTTTTACTATTATACTTTTCATAAGTGGAGTCTAGCATAATGCATGAAACCCTTGATTTGTTATTCATTTTTTTCAAAATCCCTTAATTAAAAAAAAATAAACAAAAAAGAAATTCCCTTATTTAAAAATGTGAATGCCTTCCTAAAAGGAGTCATTCATTACATAAGTATATTATTATGTAATTTAATGTGCATTAAAGGCTTTGAATTTAATGATAAAATATACTCCAAAAATAATTAAGCATTAAGAATTAAAGCCTTTATTATTTAATAAATATTAATTATAAGATTTATTTTATTAAAAAGAAAATTTAATCAAATATATTACAAAAATAATTTTGTTCTTATGTTTTAATTTTCTATCAATTTTGTTTTTTTCTTTTTATATTATTTGGAATTTTAAATTAATTATTGATTTTTAAAATTAATTTTAATTTTATATTATTGGATTATTATTAAATTTTATTGAAGAATTTTATTTAAAATCAAATTACTAATCTCTGAATTTATTTTATTTAATTTTATTTTAATTAATCAAATGTATTTAAGCTATATTTAATATCTTTATTTAATTATATATGAAATTGGTTACCTAATGAATTATAAAATAGTCTATTATTAGCATAGCATGGGATATTTAATTTTGCAAATGAAGTTATACTAAATGATCATGAATTTGATGTCATTAATAAAAATTAACCAATAGATCAATCCCTAAAAATTTTAGTTAATTTTATTTAAAACTATCTTTTATTGAATTTATTTAATTAATATATATTTAAAAGTTATTTAATTATTAAATAAAATATAATTGAGTTTGGATCAGTATTTTATTTTAAAATTATTGTAGATGTTAATTAAAGTTTATTAAAAGTCCTTTTGTATTTTTGGGATTTTTTAAAATTATAATGAATTTTGGAGGATTTAACCCTTAATTAAGGGCTAATTTATTTAATTTAGTTTTAAGGTCAATTAGTGTCAAATCAAGGTGCATTTAATTCCTAGGGTTTATAATGTGTCAATGTTTACTAGTTTGATGTTTCATCGCTATTGGATGTATGTATGAATTTATAAAATTTTCCTAAGTTCACTAGACACCATTTTTAATTATTTTCCTTATATGTCACTAAAGTTTAAGTAGGTTTGAAAAACAATGTCTCTAGCACTTGCATATATATGAAAAAAACATATGAAATTGGTTTCCTACTTCTCTATGGATTGAATGTAGTGAGTTATCAAAGTTACAGGTCACATAGTGAGCTATAAACTTGAAAAATTCAACAATATAAAATATATGTATAAAATTAGGCTAGGAATGTTGGAGGAGTTAGATAACATCTTCAAATACTCCCCCTCAAAATTTGATCCTAAGATCATGCCTATTTTTAGGGTAATACATAAAAATTCACAGGCAATTAAAAGGTATTTACTCTTCGACTATGCATAATTTTATTTTAAGCTTAGTTTTAAATCAAAGTGCTTATCACACAAAATTTATAGAGCCCTAGCATGTATAAATTGGATAAGAATTAAATTTATCATGAATTTCAAAACTCTATGTCAAATTTGATGTATTTTTTTACAAATTCAAATATGAATAAAATTTACCTCAAATGGATCTGGGAAAATTATTCAATGTGTTAAACATCCAATAAATTAATCTGTTTGAGTTTTAACTTAATTAAGTAAACATACAAAGAATGATAAGGAAAGTCTGATAAATAATCAAAGCCACATTTCTCTTTATATACTCATCCTTTCAACTCAAATTTATTTTAAAATTACAAGATATTGTATTTTAAATAAATAAAGTATTTATTTAAAAAATGTTGTTTAATAATTAATTTATTATGAATTTTTAAAATTCTGTCTCTTCAAAATAATTCAATAAATTATTTAAAAAGAAATCCAGATGGCAGAATCAGCTTTGCCCACAACGATTGTTTTGTGATGACTGAAATGTAGAGGGATCTTCTTCTTATGATAAGAGCAATTTCATTTCAGCAGAGGGTAAGGCTAGATTTGCTAATTTAGTTTTTAATAAAAATTTTATTCTTGAATGAGGCTTCCAGAATCCTAGTCATCCCATTATGCAAATTATTATAAATATGGTATGGGAACACTTCTGTAAGGAACCCTTCATAGCAATTGTCAACATAGTGAGGAAATTTTCTCCCATGGGAAGGAGGCCATAGATAATAGATGTTTTGTGAGGGGTAAGGGGGTCCCCTTTAATTTTGCCACCATAAACAAAGACTATAAACCAAGGGACTACAAATTTAATGAATACATGGATTTGATAAGAACCCATATTGATCAAGAGGATATTCTAAGAATTTTGTGTGGTCCTAATAGTGGAGCAAGTTAGAAGATGAGAGAAAAAATAATCAAATTTCATGTTACCTTTCTCACCCTAACCACTAAAGCCATGCATTATTTTATATCATCTCGCATATTGCCCAATAAAAATATTAGTGATAACTTATGATCGTGCCCTTTGGAATTATGTTATTCAAATAGGATACTCCAATTATGTTGGCAAACTCATTTTGTAATCTTTGATGTATATTATTAGAGGAACCACATCTAATAGATTAGGGCACCATTCTCTTATTTATTTCATGTATGCTAAAGTTGGTGTAAGGGGGGGATCAAATTGAGGAGCAGGAGTTTTAAGAAAGAGATGAGAGAGGAGGAAGGGGGCCTAATGAGCCTAGATTGTATGGTAGGCCTTGTAGTAGTAGAAGTGGTAAGAAGGCTCAAACTCTTAAAACTTTAAGTGATCAGGTTACTAAGTTAAAAGGGAAAAATGGAAGAAGTGACTTGTTTTTAGGGGAATTTAAAGATTGGCAATTCAAAATGAAATTGAGTATGGAATAGAGCATGGACCAATATGAGAGGCAATATATATACACTTCAAATTTCAATGTTACACTTTTGGGAATGTTAGAAATAGTCTAATTATGGAGATGTTGATTATCTTTAGTTTCCACATGCACCTATGTACAACCATTTTGTTTGGAAGTCTTGATAAATACCATGGTGATGATGAGGAGGAAGAGGAAGATCCTAATTTTGCTAGTTAGGAGGATAGAAATAGTGATGTGATAGTTTTTCAAGATTATAGTTCTTATTTATGCTTATATGGCAATGAGAGTCAATGCTATTATGATGTTGGAGTGGTTCCTTAAGCACTAGTTATCCTGCATCATTTGTTTAGTTTTATATGTATCATATATTTTGAACATTTTATCATTCATATAAAAACAAGTGTTATTAATTATATTTCAATTATTTTAGTATTTGACATTTGATTTAATTCTCCTTAAGCTTACACTGTTACATTTTCTTCCTTTATTGCTTGTACTTTTGGATTATTCATTTAACTGGAATAAAATTAATAATTAACAATTATAGGAAATTAGGATAATATAAAACACTAGATTATAATTTAAATGAACACTGCTTTATAAATAATAGATTAGAAAACCTAATTTTTCATTAACTTAGATCATTTAGGTTGTTGACTTAACTTGAATTTATAATTTATACATTTATACATTGACCTTTGAATTGAAAGATGAATTATTAAGGTTAAAGAATAAATATGTGTAACTTAAAATGTGAAATCATAGTAACTTGAAATTTGAACTTGTTATCTTATTAAATCCTTAAATTCAAAAAAATAAAGTATTGCAAGAGGATATAAACAAAACTGATATACAAAATCATTATGTACTCCACAAAAAAATAGAAGAAACAAAATATGAAAAGAGTTCTAGAAAGATAGAAAAGAATAACAGTACACTAAATAATTGGCATTAGAAAAAAAACTTAAAGTCTGACTGTAATCTTATCTTAAATTTACAAAGGATAAGATAGGAAAACTAGTATAGATGATGTTGAACTAATAAACTTTCGATCTAAACTACAAACACGTCTAATTTTAAAGCTACAATATTCATTTAAAAATTCAATAGTCAATGATTATATTCATAACACATAAGTTCAAAATAAGCAATGGTAAGGGTGACGAGTATTGATAATTATTAGGATTATCTTCTAAACTAAAATTAAAACTTTATTCATTTCAACTACTACTAGATTCTAATGTATTATTCTACATTTTAGTAATTTTAAAATATCAAAATTTACTTTGGTTATTGAATTAGTCAAAAGTTTAGATTTCTCTATTTGTTTGAGGATAAGAAAGAGTTTAGGCTGAAGAGAATTTGATTAATGTAAATTATGAAATATTTATTAGTTTTAGTTTTTCATAAAAAATGTGTTATTTTAGTTGTTTTAGTACAAAAAAAAAACTCAAAAATGTTGAAAAATTCAATGGAACATTCAACACCATGGAACCAAAGGAAACACCACAGTTATGCTTCATTCAACACAGTTGAAGATTCAATTTTGGAAATTGCAGCACAATGATCTTTATTTATGAGTGTTGTAGCAACATAACATCTAGTGCCATAGCATTTAAGGAATCATTGTGTCAAAAAATTAGCTTAGAAGTGCAAGGTTCTCAACAAAATGAATGTTGCATTGCAACACATTTCAACACTTCAATGCCATTATATCCACTCTGGTGCCACAACGTTCCAATTTCCATAACACTGTAGCATTGCAGTTATAAATTCCAAGGACCATGTCATCACAATGAAAGATCGTGATAGTTCCATTAATAATCATTCCATAACATCAAGTGCCATGGTGGAGAAAGTATTTCAACTTTTTACTGCTAGTTCACTTTTGGGCACTGCAACACCACACTTTTAAGCACAAAATTAGATGCCTTTTTTATGTTTCCTATAAATAGATGTTTTGTTATATTTGTAGAGGAGTTCAGTCACTTGTGCAAAACTTATTATTTTTTCAGTATGATTCTCTAGAACCCTATTCGAGTTAAATCTAAAGGTGTCTAGGAAACTACAAGATACAATCTATTGGAGTGTTTAGCCTTTGTTTCTTGAAGTAACTCGGTAAGTGAAGGAAGGAGTGAACAGGACAATGAAAAGGAGTTTGATAACAATCATCTTCTTCTATAGTACTTGTTTTTTCTATAAATATAATGAAAAGGAGTTTGATTGTCAATTATTCTATGTCTGGCAAAATCTCTTATTTGGATTGATACTGTTAAGAGCATAGTAAGTACTAATAATGACTCTATCCCTTTAAAGATTTAATGATGTTCTTTATTATCTGTCATTCTTTATTTAATGCATATAATGGTCATATATGTAGTTAAAACATAGTGTGATGTATAACCTAAAGGGAGGAATTTAGGAACAATCAAGAGTATTAAGATAGAATGTTGGCATGCCTTTATATAGGATGTTTGAATATTCTAGGTTCTCAAGGAGATATTATAACTATATGAGGTCAACATATATAATTTTTTAACCTTGCAAGCTCGATAGAGATTTAGGGATGTACATAGTCGAAATTACATCTACAATTAAGAGTTTCATTTGGAAAAATATGAAATTTGCATTCATCAATCCAACAATTTTTATTAAATATTGTATCAACTATTCTACTTTTTTTTTTATACAATGATAAAAAATCCAAAAGCGTCATTTTTATTTTAGTAGGATAAATTAAGCATTAAGAGTAAGCAGTAATATTTTTGTTACAAGAATAATACTTCCTTATTTGTTCATAACTATAATTCATCACCTTTTTTTAGGGGAAACCCACATTAGGGCCTACGAGTTAATAAAGAGAATTATTACAAAGTCCTTAAAGGAACCTCAAGCTCACTAATGCTCAAAAGAGAAACAAAAAAAAAGAGCTAGAGTTCCATGCTAAAAAAAATATAAGAAAACCTAGGTAAATTCTACGGTGCACAAGAATGAGCACCCAAAATTGATGAAAATAGCAAAAAAGGGCTTTGCACCATAACATCCAGTCCAGCTCCTACTCAAGATAGTCACCACCATGTACACCTACACTAAGAGAGACTTGCACAAAAGGGTGATAACCACAAAATCTAATAGTGTAAAGGTTCCAAGAGTCCAACAACTTATAGTAAAAAGAGAGACAAAGGAAAAATAATATGAGATGAAACCTTATTTGCAGACAAAACTAGGAAACCACCATCCACTTTAAGAACCACAATAGTATAATCCATATTAAAACAAAATTGGTTACCATCCATGATCTCCTCCATAATAAGATAAGCCAAAAAAATAATAGAAGTAATTAACCAGACTCCCTTAGTCCAAACAAAGGAAAAAAAAATAACTGATAATGGACTGGGGAAAAATACCCATCCAGCAAAGAGATATTGAAAAGTAAGGCAAATTGAGGTAAATTAGTATCAGGCAACCCGAAAATAACCATCCAACCACAACCCATAAGATACCAGAGAAAACAACAAAAGTCCATCACCCTGGGCCACAATAACTTATTGTAATACCAATCACTATAAGGAGAAACAAAATAACAATAATGCAGGAGACCTGGAGAAGTCCCACTAACCCAAATCACAGCCACCAAAAGAACTAAAAGACACAAAAAATTCCAATTCTTGCAGGAAATAGAGAAAACCCTAAACATAAATAAGAAAATAATAGAGGGAACCCAACCCAGGGCATTAAGCAACAAATGATAGAACAAAAATAACACAACAGTAGACTCCCTCCGGCTCCAAACCCATGCAAAGAGCAACATCACTTTATTACTTGATTCAACACATATGCTTACATATATTTAAGTGGGCTTTCAATTTTAATATATAAAGGGAACCTAATAATTACTCAGTATTGAAGATATAAGTATATATTACACAGTCTATAATAAAGTCTTACTTGCCTACTAGCACAAGTCCACAGCCCCCATCACTTGAGTAGTAGTCAAAGTGATAAGAACCTAAGATCTTTAAGCAAGTAGGTGGATTATTTGAGAGAGTAGATGAAGGGTGTGACTTCTTTTTGTTAGGATACCAGGTTATGGCTATATGAGTTGTCTCAGTGGGTTGCATATTCTATGGACATGCAAGAAAGAATGTACAACTACATTTTGGGTTTCAATGAAACATTAGTTGAGATGTATAGGAGGAGTCCTTTTGTAGAGAAACTTGATAAGATACAATTTCCTTTCACCTCTTCCTACAATCCCTTTGTGTGGCATCCACTTAAAACAACAAATGACAATGATGATGATGTTGATGATGAGGAAGAGGAGGATTGGGATTGATCCTCATGTTTTGTATTTCTTATTTTGTTTTTCATGTGTTGCTTGAGAGAGAAAGAGAGAATGTGTGTGTGTGTGTGTGTGTGTGTGTGTGTGTGTGTGAGTGTGAGAGAGAGAGAGAGAGAGAGAGAGAGAGAGAGAGAGAGAGAGATGGATGATGGTATTATGGTTAGTTATTTTTTTATTTTGTTTACTTAGGGATATCCACAAAGGTTGTGGATAGCTATGATAGCTGATAATGATGTGATGGTCATAGTGATTATTGTAATTATGCTGGAAGATGTTTGTGCATTACGCATTATGTTTAGTTTTTATTTACTACTAGAATTTAAGCTACCATGTGTACTCATTATCATTCTCCATAAAAGGGCACATAACTTTTTTTTAAAAAAAATAGTTATATCCTTTTGTGTTAATAATGTATGTTATTTTATTACTTATAATTTTTATTTTGTTATTAGTTAAAATTTTTTTAATGAAATTTCACACATGCTTAACTATTGAAATTGTCCTCTCCATAACTATTGAATTTTGGTATCGCTAATTTAGTTAAAATAAAAAGTGAAAAAAATTACTTAAAATACAGAATATACTAACCCTAGGTGTTAAATTGAATGAACAAAGGATAACAAATTTTAATTTGAAAATTATTATAATAAACTAAACAAAGCATCTAAGTAAACATCTCATCTTGATTTTTAAGTGCTGAATACTTAAGCACGAACTAATAGTTTCAAGATTAAATAATTATATTTAGAAAAAGTTAGTTTACATACTAAATTAAAAAAAATTATTATAAACTCTAATTTGGAATTAATGAGCTTATAACAACCCATATATTAATTCAATTTAAGATTTCCTAAAGGAACAAGGCAATTAGATATTCAAAATCATTATTGTAGTACTATAATATGTTTGAAAAAAAAAGAAGCTCATGAAAAGTAAGCAAATCAAAAGAAAGAAAGGAAAAAAAATGACAACTTCATAAATAAAAAAATTTGTATTTGGTGTAGTTGAATCCTAAAGAACTCCAATAATTTAATCAAATAGGAGATTGTAAGTAAAAAATTAGATATGAAGGTTTTAAAATAAAATTTTAACTTAACTAATACTTTATGAATGAAATATTATTCAACTCTAATATTACCATTCAATAATGCACTTACACTTGTAGTACATGAGTTCAATTTTAATTTTAATAAGGATAATTTATAAGGATGACTACATATGATTATTTAAATTAAAATTGAAACACTTTGACCATTCCAAATTACATCGAAATGGTAGTGTATTATCTTATTATCATTTAACCTTAAATTTTCAAATATTTACATAAGCTAATGGTGTTGATCGAAAGGTTAACATACCATTGCTTGATGTTACGAAAGTGCTTACGCTAGGGGAGAATTTATTAATTGAAGAATATGTAGTTTATTATTTTAAATTTAAGTAAAATTTCTTACTTGTAGTTGATGACGTGCAGCACCAAATCAAGAAATGGATAAATAAATTAGAAGCATTGAGCCAGCTCTGCATCGACAAAACCATTAGTGTTGCAGCATCTATAATGCCTGGGTGTTAGATTAGGACATTACAACATCAAAGCCTAAAAAATGAAAACTAATTTTGTTCCTTGATGGAGTCAATGTCAGCGTCACAGTGTTTCATAATGCTAAAGCACTACAAATCAGTATTACAGTGCTACAATCTCAGGAATTTAGGTGTTGGTGCATCCACACAATGTCATTGGGTTAGATGACACATTTAATTTCCGCAGCAATCAATATTTGACAAACTATTATTGAGTAGTTAACAAAATATGAGGTTACACTAAATTAGCCAAGAGAAGCACAGGTTCAGCAAATAGCCATTCTAGGTCATCGAGTGCTTCAGCGGAGCATACTTAGTAGCCTTAAGGCACCAGCTTATATTGTAACACCGTAGTGCCACCCAATCTAGAACTGCAAGGCTTGAGTTATTTTATAATAAGTATAAATAGTTTTTAAATTTTTTTTGGGTGTGGGTGATGTAGTTTTAAATTATTTTTTAGGAGCAGAAGCTATAGGAGAGGAAGATACATATTTTAAAGTGGCTGGCTCTTACTGTAGTGAGCATGCAAGCATTATAAGAGGAAAGGAGTGTAATGAGAAAATTCTTATGGGTAGATTCAATTTGGAATGGATTTGTTATCAACCAAAATTTGGATCCTTCATTCCGTGTAATATCATTTTATTCTTTTCTATTTATACTATCTTTCTTGAGCTAGTAATGGAAATTGTGTTGTTCTAGTTTTATTCTATTGCTTACTAAAGTCATAGTTTTGAGCTAACTATATGAAGACCTAAGTACTAATACAGACACTTATTTTTTGATCTATGAATAACTATTTAAAATTTATCTCACTCTTAATTTAATTTATGCAGCGGCCATGTAAAAAGATTAAATATAGTATGTTATAGTACATCGATAGATGAATATTGGAATTATTAAAAGTACTGGAATATAAATCTTCCATGCATAGACAAATGATATTTAGTGTTCTAGATTATATGGAGATAAAATAATTGTAGCAAGGCTATAAACCTTTTTTTACATCCTTATAAGCTTGATTGAGAGCTAATGATGCATATGATCTGATTCTCAACTAATTTAGGAGAGTCTACTTTGAAAGCTTAGAAGTTTTAGCTTTTAATAGTCTAAAATACTTTATCTATTAGTATATTCACTTTTGTTCTATAATTCTCATTATATATAGTATTAGAACATTTACATAGAAGCAAAAAAATTCTTCATGGGATCAACACTCTCTCGTATCACTTTTATTACTTGATGAGTACATGCACTTGCGTATATAGCTAGGATTTAAATCAAATAACACCTAAGCTTAATTTTTACCATTACAAGCATACTTCCAAAAATCTCCTTCCATTAGTATTTTATGGAGAAAATCGATTCATATTTTTAAAAATTGATTTACAAATTATATTAACAAAACTTCTCAAGTCTATTATAATGCTAATTATTTGATCATTAGCAATAAGTGCTATGATGATGATAAAGTATTTATGCAGTTTTTCATCCCTTATTTATTAGCAAATTTAAGGAAATGAAGCAATGTTTACTACTAGAACATATGAATTATATTTTTAGTTCACATCTTCATATCACATCTTTTTTTTGGTTGATAATGAGTAGACTCAATCTTCGCCCATTATGGTGGGTACTACTCCAATTATGTGGATAGAGTGAGGTGGTACAAGCTAATTAGTGCCTCCATCCATGGAAATGTTTCCAAGGTGGAAAATAATTTAAGTGTGTATGAACTCATTAAAAGTTTTGTCTTTATAAATTCTTCAACAAGGCCTTAAAGTTGATAAAAGCCATTTATTTCATGTACATAGTCCTCATGGAAGGTGCAATTACTTGAGGTATCGTATATATATGTGTTCACCTTCATGAGCATTGGACCCTTAAAATGTTCTTGATTTTTTAGGGCTTCAAGTAGCTTAGCCATGGGCACCCTCAATGGACAGTAAGTGAGGTATGTTGGGGGTTGATTTATGGCTTCTCCATGATAGGGGAGAGTTGTGCGAGCATGTTACTCTTTACTTAGCTTAGCTAGCACTATAATTCCTAGTATCCTAAGCAATCAGAGCAGTTAGTGGTGCTCTGGGATATAGTGATCTCATGGTGGATTTGTTTTTTTTTTTTTTTCCTCCTATCAATGCGACAAATACTTTCTCTATATAATCCTCACATTTTTCTCTTTTAAGGTTGAGCTCTTGTAGGCAATCTAACGTGAATGACTATGTTACTTAGTTATAATCCTAATCAATAACATGAATGTTGGCTAGCTTCAATAATTTTGTGAGTGTCCATGGTTATTATAGGCTAAATGTATGATAGAATGGACTATCTACCATTCCTTGTATCAAAGCTCTTTAATTGTAGTAGGATCTAAATCTTTTATTTTGAGCATCTCCCTTTGAAACCACACCATAAAGTCCCTTAATGACTTTTTGTGCTTTACCAAATCTTCACTAGACCTTATTGACTCTTTTGATATGTTTAAGCAATAGGAACTATGTTTTAAACAACCTCTTAAACTCCATAAAAGTGGTGATCACCTCTAATGGAATGTAAGTTGCCAACCTTTGTATATATTCCTTAACTATAGTGAAAAACAATTAACACTTAAGTCCTTCATCAATATATAAGTGGAAAGTCAAGTATTCAAAGGATTCTACAATGTCTGCTTCATCAGTCTTTGCCCTATAAGACTTTACATGTCACACCATACCTAGGAGTTAACTTAGCTTCTATAACTTTCCTTAAGATAGCATGAATCTACTAGGGTTTACTTCATCGAATGTACTTAGTTGGCTTACTATAATCTTCATCACTCAATAGTATACGAGTAATATCCATGAATGGATTCATGGTAAGTGCTCACTCATTTGGTCTCCTATGATAGACTACCAAGTCACATGATCCTTCAAGGGTGTTATCCCTCTGTGTTAGATGTCGTAGCCCTCCTAAGGCATCCCAAACACTCCTAATCCGTAGTAGGCTCAACAAGAAGTATAGTTTGAGATATTCATGCTCACTAATGGCTCAAGGACACTCATCTTATTGAGTGGGGCATATCTTTGTATCATTAGTATCAATCCATGCTAACAACACATTATAGAATGTTGGATAAAAATTTATGCATGAATTATAACAAACCTTATTATTAGGTGAACTCCCTAAGGAGTGACATAGAACCTATATGAGAATGGAGAAAAAGCACTTTATTAGAGAAAATTTATATAGATATACCTGGGGGGGCGTAAAATCATATTAAATAAAAACTAAGTAAAAAGATACAAAATGATCTTAAAATTTCAATGCTCTTTTCCACTCCATTTTATAGGATCCAAGGCAAACAGGCTACATAAAAAAATAAAAAAAAATGACCTAAATGACTCCCACATGATTGGCTAGACCTCTGGCGCTAAATAGCCTTTGAGGCTACTTCAATAATTTATGGTAAGTTTGGGTGCGTACAATGGTAAGTGCAAAGACGTGTAATGGGGTTAGGGTTTGAGGGGGTGGGGGTAGTAAATCTGCCACTTGAGGGATAGCTATCGTAGTCGGCAAGCTTTGTTGAAAAACTTGGTTCACCTGAAGGAGGGCACTGAGAATGAAGACGGATATGTCAAATGGCTAAATAAAGATTTTCTAATGGACCTATGAGTATGGAATTTCTTGTAGTTTGTTTGATGTGTTTGAGTAAAGATGCTTGCTTTGGAAGCAAGTAAGTTATTATGACGGTTATCTTCTCATTTGATAACATATAAGTAGCCAGCTTACTGAGGAATCCTAATTGTACCCCCAATGGGTAAGCACATCTCTTAATAGGCATGGACGAGTATAAGCTCTTGACTATTTAGGCAAATTCTTCTATTCATTACATCCGAGTAGCTCCCCTAGACTGTCAAACTAGTTCTCCTATAGGCAACACTATGGATGACTTCCTTCTTTGAGATTCCTCGAGTACCTGTTAAACATTTTTTAAGGTTAAAGCATATGTATACAACTAGAACAAGGTAAATTGTTAAATAGTTTCTTAGCCAATGTCATCTTGGTTGGAAAAATATTATCACTATTATTGAGTTCTTTTTCTAGATTATGAATTCTCAGAGTAACTTTAAAAATCCTCATTATATAATAAACAGGTAATAAGCTAGGCTAGCATGAATGAAGATTAATCAAAGCTCAATTCGTATAGTTATCTTCCAAAAGAAAAAAACAAGAATAATAGAACACTTGATACTTATATTAAAAAAAATAAAAGAAATAAAATCCACTAAGACTTGTGGTCTCCTTCTACTTGACAAAATTATTGTTGTTTTGATATTATCTCATTTTAAGACCAAGTTAAATACTAACTGTTCCTTTCCACAATCAACATGGAAAATAATTTGGTAAGCTAGCGTCTATAGCATTGTTGGTTCTAAAAAGTGAATGAGTCCATAGAGATCCATATTATTTTTTAACCTAGTTTAATAATGGTTAAACTATTAATTGAAAAATGATTATCTATGTGTGTGTGTGTGTGTGTGTGTGTGCGTGCGTGAGTGTGTGTGTGTGCGTGTGTGTGTGTAGTGGTAAAATAAAAAAAGTTTTGTTAACATAGTAAAGTACAAAAATTTAGTGCTCAAAGATTTAATACAAAGAAACACCATAACTATTACATGGAAAACCCAAAAAAGGAAAAAACCACGGGGCCTTACTAAGCTAAAATAGTTCCAAAAATGTTTGAATGAATTACAAAGATCATCTAAACCTCCAGTTTGAAGACAGGCATAACACAATATATTTAACAATCTATAAAACATCAGACAGGAGTGATGTTAAATGGATTGGCAGAAGTCTTGCAATAGTTGGTGGTCGGGAAGAGTGAAACTTCAAGAATGGGTTATGAAACCATTTAAACTTCCCAAGGAAAACCAGGAGAGGGTGGCAGATGAATTGGAGTTTTAAATTTTTTTTTTTTCTCTCAAGGATATTCTTTTGAAATGTTAAGACCAATCACACAAACTTAAGCGAAAGAAAATATTGAAACAAATTTTTTTGTTCTTTTCAATTTTGTAAAGAAAAAACATGAAGATATATTTTCTTTTATTTTATATCTCATATTTTTATTTTCTTTTTGAAACAAAATTTAAAACAAAATTAATCTCGATATCTCAACTCAAATTTTCAAGTAATTAATATGTTGAAAATTAAAAACTGAAAATTAGATTGAAGAATGAGCATGTTAGATTTATAAGTGTTTGGTCAAAACATGACCTAAATCCACTCCCCATGGATGATGTAGGAACTTAGGTAGATGCTTTCTTGGAGTAACAACATGAAATCCCCTCTCACACAACTTTGCCCTCACCCACAACTTCTCCTTGTCCTCCACTCTCAATGATCACTCAAGAATACAAGACTTCTCAAAGCACTCTCTCAAAAATTTTAGAAAATCCAAATACTCTTTCAAAATCTAAGAAGAGAGCTTAAAAAATAGACTTTCAAACATCCTAATTTTTGAAGTTAGTCAACCTTATTCGTAAATTATGATCGATGGATCATACAACATGATTAGTTCAATCATCCTTATTTGTTTAATATGATGAACGAGTCTCAGTATGATGAGTTCAAGTATCTCAATATGATCATACTATATGAATAATGGATCATACAATATGATTAGTATATTTTACTTATCTTCATATTGGATGATCTTCGAGGAAGTTGAAAATCATCTTTGATAATCATCTAGTACAATTTGTAACATACAGTATTAGAAGTTCAATAAATTAAGGTTCATCTAGGATGATCCCTAGAATGATTGAAATTCATTTCTACAAATCATCCAATACAATCAAGATCGTACATTACAATTGAATTCATTAATTAAATATTGATTTGATTGATGAATTACAATGATTAATTTGGTCATGATTTTAAGTATTATATGATATGAAGATGTTCTTATAATATGGCTAGTTCAAAAAAAAAAATTAAATTACTTACCTAAATTTTTTTGGCAGCAAGGGCTTGGATTTGAAGTCATTATCCTATACGATCGAGTTCATAAAGTCTGAAAGTCTCAAAAAGATTAATCACTCAATTAGACATTTTAATTATTTTTTTGTCAACTAATCATACATAATGATCTATATCATATAATATAATTTTTATAAAGTTTGAACTTTATATTTTCCCTCCCCCATGTGTGTGTAAGGTTTCTAAGATAGCATACACCTTTTAACAAACTTTTAACTCAATTAATATAAGAATAATTAAAAAAAAATAGGCTCTCAAAAACATTAAATCTATTTTACCAAGTTTTGATCCTTTTTTTTTTTTTTTTTTTTTTTTTTTTGAGAAATGCTAAGTAGCAATAATATAAAAAAAAGAAAGGCAACGAAAAGCCTAGATACAAGCTAATGAGGAGTCAACCATCTATCACATTCTTCCTTTACTAATTTAACAGAGGAAGAAGGTAGGTTGTCCTCAAGAAACATGTCCCAAAAAAAAACAAAAGCTAAAGCTAAGTTAGCATAATGATCTGCTAACTTATTACAATTTCGATTTACATGATTAAAGATGACATTATTGAACTTGGAAAAAAAAGATGTACCTTCACCACCGGAATAATTCTCCATAAAGGTCTTCTGTTTACTGTACTAATTGTGAAGATATTGGAAAACATTTTTATTGTCATCTTCCAAAATAATGCCTTTGATATCTCTTTTCCATACTTGATTAATTTCTTCCAAAGCTTTGAATGACAAAAGCTCCATTTGTGCACTATCCCAATGCATCTTCTTCCTTCCAAAAGAAAATATAAATCTGCCTTTATCATTTCTTATCACCCATTCAATCCCAGCCAAATAGTTATCTTTAACCGTTGCATCAAGGTTAATTTTAAGCCACTCAGGTGGAGGAGGATGCCAATAATTTGAAAGCAGTCCAAAAGACTGATAAGCATCCCAGTGTTCTGAGTGGAAGAAATCCTGTTTTACCGTGCTCAGGAAGCTTAAAACTGAAGAAGCAATCATAAACTTTCTATTGCCAGTTTTTCCATGCTTAACCTTGCATCTATTGTTCCAAGCCATCCAAATAATCAAAACATAAATTGTAGCTATCATGATCTCCTTCTTAATTAAATTCCTGATACCGGCTTTGAACTCATTCTAGCAACTGAAAGTAGGAATCTTAAAGCCCCATCCATGTAGAACATTTTTCACCTCCTTAAGAAATGAACAATTCGAGGTGATATGCTCAAGATCTTCGATCTCCCCACTCCCCATAGGACATAAACTATTATGGGAAAGCTTCCTTCTAAAAAGAAAAGATTCTGTAGGTATGGCATCATTGCAAATTCTCCATAAAAAAAGCTCAACTCGAGCATTGATTTTTAATTTAAAAATCCAACAAAATGATTCATTCACAAAATTATTACTGTTCTTTTCTTTAGTAATTAAGGCAAATAGAGTCTTACCACTCAGGTAATATATTCAGTTTTGATCCTTTGTTGCAAGGTGTAAGATGTAGCTAAAATATTAATGTGCACAAGAAATTAAAATATGCAATAATGGTATTAGAAGAAAAAAATTAATATTTAATAATATTTTTTTTCATCAAAATCATAAGATGAGGATCCCGAATCACAACAATATTCCACTTTTTGGTGATGAAAAATTTTGTTGGTTGAATTTTCAAGTTTATTTCACTTTCTCCTAATCTCCTCCTTTCTAAATGATTTTTTTTAAAAAAAAGTAGGGGAGAATATATATATATATATATATATATATATATATATATATATATATATATATATATATATATATATATATATATATATATATATATATATATATATATATATATAATTTATTTAAGAAAATCAAGGCATAAACACCAAACATAGAATGATAAAAAAAGCTTAACAAAGTCAAAACAACCAAGTACAACAAACATCAAACTCCTCCTTTTTACATCACAAAAAAGAAAGGCAACTAATTGAAAAGAAAAAAAAAAAAAACAAGGAATACACAAACTAAAGCAATAAAAGAAAACTACAGCACAACACACTAAAAGTAGGAAGGTCTTTGATTTGGTGGTGATGGTGGTGGAAGAAAGAACTGTTGAAGAGAAAAAAATTGGTTATTAAATAATAATCTATTTGCCTCCTTCAACTGAAACTACTGTTGGTGCTACTATTGGATCTGATGGTGTTGTTGTTGAAATTGCACACTCACAAGTGTAAATTACAAATTATTTTTTGTATTTTATTTTCAATAAAAAAGTTTTGTTTTCATTTTCTTATGCAGAAAAAACTAAAAAATGTTTGAAAATTCTAAGTAGTTTACAACAAAATGGCGTCTGACGAAACAATGTGATGACACCACATTCAATATCACTGAGGTACCACAAATTGGCATTACGACACTAAGTTCTCTATTTAGAAGTGATGTGGTGGTAAAAAATCTAACATCATAGCATTACTAGCATCGCGACATCAAAAATTTTATTGGGCAATCACAGATTCTCTATTTTCAAATGCCAGAGTGCCACAATCTCACTTCTTTGCACCATTTTTACTGCTTAGGTGCCGAAACACTCGAATGCCATCTTTTACACTACATTATAGTTGTAACTTCCAAGAGCCACATTCACTCATAAAAATATGTGACTTATCACTAAATAACTAATCTACGTTAGCAAGCACTAGACGATGCAAAAGCACAACATTGAGGATTTTATTATAATGGCACCGTGATGCAATTATATCAAGGACCCTAGTGCCAAATGTCTTTTTTATATTTGTATATAAATAGTTATATATATATATATATATATATATATATATATACAGAGAGAGAGAGAGAGAGTTCAACCACATGTTTAATTATTTTTACTTTTTAGAGTAATTATCTAGTTTCCTCTTAGAGTGAAATCCAAGGGAGGCTAGGGAAGTACACGATACAATCATTGGAATTAGTTAGCCATTATTTCTTATTGCAACTCTATAAGTTAAGGGAGAAGGAGTGTTAAGGAGATACTTTGATCCTTCCTAGTGATATCACTCTCTTATATTTTCATTCATTAATGAGTTTAATGAGAATGAGTGTGCTTGTTATTAGTCCATGCCAAAAAAATTCTCTTTTTTTTAATTGATGATGTAAAATGCATATTGAGCACTATGAAGAATCTTTTTCTATAACAATTTTTTTTTTTTAATGATGAACATAGTGGTCATATGTGTTGTTAAAATATGTTGTGATGTATATCCATGACTAAGGAATATAACAATATCTAAAAATATTGAGGTAGGATGTTTTCATGCCTAAATATACGATATAAAATATTCTATGTTCTTAAGGGGATACTATTATTGAAGGAAGTCAATAGATATCCTTTTTCACCCCTACAATCGATAGAGATCTAGAGATGCATATGACCTCAATCACATCCATAATTAAGAATCTCATTAGAAAATATATTAAATGTACACTAATCAATCCAAATTTTTTTTACTATTTTATTCAGTGATAGAATTTCCATAATTATCATTTTATGTTAGTAGGATAATTATTATAATTAGAGTAAATTGTAGTCATTTTTTATAAGTAATCATACTTCCTCATAGATTTAACACTATATTATATCACTTTATTTCTCGATTCGATATGTATACTTACACATATTACGTGGGGTTTTAATAATATTTTTATATCAAAGAAAATATAAGCATTATTTAGGGGTAAAAGAGCCCTATATTTTATATAATTTAAGCTTCACTTCAAAGCCCCTATCAAGTTTTAGGCATTATTGCTGGTAAAATATTTTATGTTTTATAATTTTATCTATGTTATTGAATTATTTGCATAATTAGTCCTACTTTCATCTTTTGTTTTATTACTTTTATTTGTTGATTGCATATTCTTGGTTGCATGCTTCATAGATATAGAAAGGAACCTTTGTTATTTAACGTTAAAATGGAATTTTCAATAATTTAAAAAACTAAATAGATTGTGAAAATGGTTAAACTATTATAAGATGAAGATCATTCTAAATCTCTTAGGGATTATGCTTACCCTTTAGTAGATGGAATCCATTAGAGCATTAATAGATCTGTAATCCAAGCTATTAATTTTGAATTAAAACCTTTCATAATTAAAATGGTTCAAAATTCCTAGTTTGGGAGAACTCCAATTGAAGATCCCAATTTATATTTAGCCAATTTATTAGAAATTTTTGCAACAATTATGTATAATGGTGTTAGTGATGATATTATTATACTTAGATTATTCTCATTTTCTCTAAGATATAAAATTAAGATGTGGTTGAATTATTTACCACCAATCTCTATAACCAATTGGAATGATTTGGCTCATAATTTTTTTTAAGTATTTCCCACTTCCAAAGACTCCAATACATAGAAATTATATCACTTAGTTTACCCAAATTGAAGGCGAATCAATTTATGAGAGTTGAGAAGATTTAAAGAAATGCTTAGGAAATGACCTCACCATGCTTTACCTTATTAGTTGATTATTCAATCCTTTTATAATAGATTAGTAGGATCTCTTAGAGAAATGATAGATTTAGTATTTGGAGGATCCTTAAAGTCTAAGCTTTTTAAGAAAGCATATGAATTAATTGAATAAATGACTATAAATATCATCTAGTGGCTTGTTGATAGGGTAAATCCTAAGAGTGTAGCGGGAGTTTATGAATTTGATGCTTTTCAAATTCATATTATACAAGTTATAGCAATTTTTAAGAAGATGAGCATAATAAGAGAAAATGCAAATTTTAGAAAAGAATTACATATGTAATTGGAGGAATAAAAGTTAATGGAAAATAAAAATATGCATTGGATTGAAACTATTAATTTGATTAGATAAAAAAAATCCATACTCAAATACATATAATCCAGGTAGCTTGAACCGTCCTAATTTTAAATGGCCAAATAAAGTTTCTAGTAATAATCAATGGAATTCTTGTTGAACTAATAAAGGAGTAAATTGGAACAATCTTCAACAACATTTTGTTAAATATATACCTATATATCCTCAAGTATTTAATAAAAACAATTAGTTTGGAAGTAGAAAATCACCATTGGAAGATGTAGTGATGTAGTTAGGGACTCAATTATAAAATTAAGATGCTTTAATAAAAATTTTAAAAAATAAATTAAGTTAGCTTGCAATTTCAATCAGTTGTAAACCTCTTAGATAATTTCCTAGAAATACAAATGTTAACCCAAAAAGAAAAAGAAATAAGATCCAAATGATAATTATTTATGGAATGATAGCAATATACCCCAGCCAAATTAATAAATCTAAGCATGTCTGGATGAAGACTATTATAAACTTAATGTCGTATGGGAGGTAACATATTTTTTTTAATTTTTGTGTGCTTGGTATATTAGATTTAGAAGTAGTTAGCATAAGTTAAAGAAATCATAAGAGAGTGGAAAGAGTGCCACTGAGCTTCTTATAGCGCCACTGTGCTTGGCAATATAGTTGTGGTTTAAATTTTAAATTTTGGTAAATCTATGTCAATTAAATTTATAAAAAGGCCATGTTTAAAGTTTTATTTTCTTTCCACATCAATCCTCCTTGAGTGTAGCATTTTATGAGTGTATTACCTTTCTTTTTTGAATCTTAAAAATATGAGTAAAAAGAATAAAAGCATTCTTCCTCAAAAAGAAATAAAGTATGCTTTAAAAATGAAGATTCATTATCTGTTCAAAATATATAGTATTCTACTATAGTTGATAAACTTCATGAATTCATAAATGAATTTTTTGAAGATATAAAAATATACAATATAAAAATGAAAAAGATGCATGTATGTGAAGTTCAAGATTATAAATTTTCTTCTAGTTAAGAAGTATTTATTTTTTATTATAGGAAGATATAATATTACAGAAAACTTAAATCTGGATATATCATAATGGTTTCATAAGGATTCAGGATAAATAGACTATTCACATGTTCAAGGTTCATGGTCATATATTGAAACCTTATGGATGAGAAAAATTAAGAATAAGAAAGTTCTTGAATATGTATATAAGAAGTTTTCCTTTTTTGTATACTTTAATATGTGCGTGAATGTTACTCTTATTTTATTACATCTCTTTTCTTTGAGGGAGATTCCATAAATATGAAGGATTGTTGTAGTGTTAAAATAATTTTTTTTTTTTTGAAAAGAGCAATAAATGCATTAATAGCTAAGAAAGCAAACAAAAAAGTAACTATAGGGTCGATTCCTCCTTCAAAATATCAACAAATGAAGGAGGAATCTTATTCAAGCAGAGTTCTTCCCAAATAAAATTGTTGGCTGAGGCATACTTAGCACACCAATGGGCCAACTTGTTTCTACTTCTATCAACACAAGAAAAAATAAGCAAATTAAAATCAGAAAGGAAACCATACTCTTCTTCTCCTTTAAAGCCATTAACTCTTGCCTTTTGAAGTCTTCTAATAA
This sequence comes from Dendrobium nobile, assembly GCA_022539455.1. Taxonomy (NCBI): domain Eukaryota; kingdom Viridiplantae; phylum Streptophyta; class Magnoliopsida; order Asparagales; family Orchidaceae; genus Dendrobium; species Dendrobium nobile. Next base: position 57,632,113 of record CM039736.1, on the reverse strand, counting down.
CATTTGCATTATCCCCTTCAATGATAGCTCCTTTGTATTTGAACATCCAATCTTTGACAATATCCTTCAAAGATTTGATAGCTTGAAGCTCCAAATGAAATACATCCCAATGAGTATATTTTACTCCAAAAGCCATTAAAAACCTTCCCTTACTATCACGTATAACACCTCCAACACCAGCTTTATAAGATTCTTCTATAGAAGCATCAACATTGATTTTCAACCAATTGGATGGAGGGGGATGCCAAGTTTTTGACAGCCTAGGAAGCTGGTTAACATCCCATGAATCCGAATTGGTTCTAATAATCAATTTAGAAATGGAAGAATAACTAACAGCATTGACAGCCACCGAAATTGATCCTTCTACCACTTTATCATGAATCCATTTGTTTCTAGCCTTTCAAGAAAAAAATAAGACATTAAGGAATAAATTGAGAATCATACCATTATGATTTGCTGAAATTTCCATCCAATTACAGCATTCTTGAATGTTTTCCAAGAAAGAAATCTTAAATCCCCATTTGCTTAATTGAGATAACGCCTCCTTGATTTTTGAACATTTGAATATAATGTGCTCCGTATCTTCAATGCCATCCAAGCACCTAGGACATATCTCATTCTCTTGAATTCTTCTCCGAGCCAAATAATGAAATGTTGGTATAGCTTCCTTGAATAATCTCTAGCATAAAATTTCAACTCTTGGGCTGATTTTGGCTTTCTTCATCCAAATAGAGTACTTAAACTCTGTCATATTTAGAGATTTGGCTTCAGCTATCATTCTAGCAATTGTTCTCCCTGAATTCTTGAGTACCAGCTCCTGCTTGTCTTCCCTTTGATCACTGCTTATACTTATTTGTATAATGAGTTCAACCATTTCATTTCCAAATACTTTTCTTAATTCAACCACATCCCATTCATCACCTTCTATGAATTTATCAATAAAAACAATGTCTTCATCCTGAGGGACAACAAAGGAGGGCCATTCATTTATTTTTCTATCAAGCAGCCACTTGTCTTCAAAAACTTTGATCTTGGATCCATTCCCCACACTCCATTTCAGAAAAGGTTGCAAAACATTTTCTCCATCAGTTAATCTTTTCCAAGAGGAAGAAACATTCCTCTTATAATTGCATTCATCAACTCTGGATCCGTATTTGGGTGGTAACAGATTGAACAAAAAATAATTTTTAATCAAAAATCTCCAAGAAAGTCTTGCTCTCAGATCAGCAACTTTAGAAGTAGGAGAGCACAATCCCCTTCCACCTTTGTCCACCGGTTTGCATAGATCCTCCCATTTTACATAATGAATGCCAAATTCACCATTGGGCTTATTCCAAATAAAATTTCTACAAAGCTTGTTGATTTCTTCAAGAATTCTAATGGGGACCAATGAATGAGTACCATAGAGTACAGGAACGGCCAATGAAACAGTCTTCACAAGTGTTATCTTCCCAGCCAAGGAGAGCAGCTTACTTCCCCAAGTATTAATCTTCTTTAAGGATTTTTCAATGATGAATTGAAAATCATTAGCCTTTAGTCTCCTCAATGCCATTTTAATCCCAAGCTAAGTAATTTCTTTTACTTCCTTGATTCCCAAAGCTCTTGTTATAGCCTTCCTTCTCCTTCTATCAACCATTTTACCAAATAAGATACCAGATTTTCCCAAGTTAATATTTTGTCCTGTCCAATTACTAAAATTGGATAGAATTCCTTTCACCTTCAAAGCAATCTTTTTACTTGCATCTAAATATATCATTACATCATCAGCATAAAGCAAGTGGGAAATTCGAGGACCATTAGTAGATATGTTCATCCCAAGATTAGTCAAAGATAGTGCATTTGAAAGGAGTTGTGAGCACAATATAAAAAGAAATGGGGACAAAGGGCAGCCTTGACGGAATCCGCTTTTTGCTGAAATCCAGTCCGAATTGCTCCCATTGATAATAATAGAAAATCTTGGCTTTAACACACATTCCAAAATAACTTTGGAAAAGAAAGGAGGGAATTCATAGTATTTCAAGACTTCTTCAAGAGTATCCCAACTCATTGAGTCATATGCTTGTTCCATGTCAATCTTGTAAGCTACAAGCCCTTTGGAAGATTTTGAAAACCTGAATTTGTGAAAACCTCTTGAGCAATTAAGATATGATCTGAAATAGATCTCCCTTGAATTAAAGCTGCTTGCTCTTTAGAAATGACTTTTGGAATAATGAAAGATAGCCTATTAAGAATGACTTTAGCTGCCACTTTGTAGACTGAATTGCAAAGACTAATAGGCCTATAGTTTGAGGGGCTTATAGGATTAGAAATATTTGGTATTAACACAATCAAAGTATCTTTCCACGACTTCTCCATATCTCCATGTTGAAGAAAATATAAGATAGCATTTAAGAAATCCTTCTTAATGATTTCCCAATAAGTTCTCAAAAAGGAATAAGTGATCCCATCACAACCTGGTGCAATATTTCTGCCTAAGTCTTTGATAACAGCCTCTACTTCCTCCTCCATGAAGGCCCTGGATAACCAAATTCTATCATCAACATTCACTGTAGAATTCAGATTTGGCCATCCCTCTAAAGAGCTCTCCCTTTGCCTCCATTTTTGTTCAAAAAATTTGAGTAATACACCTTCAATTTGATCTTGTCTCTCCACTACATTACCATCCTCATCTTTGATCTTCACAATGTTATTCAACCTCCTTTTTTCACTAGCATAAGATTGAAAAAATCTGGAATTACTGTCCCTTTCATTCATCCTGAAAGTTCGATGGGGATGTTAAGCCCTATGAACTTAGTCCCAAACTAACCAAGAGGGGGGTGAATTGGTATTTTAAAAACTTCGTTTTTTAAACAAAGAAATAAAGTTGCATAAACCAAATCACACAACGGAAATAATGCGGAATTTTAAACGTGCGGAAGCAAGAAAAGAAACACAGAGATTTATAGTGGTTCGGTCGACTCGACCTACGTCCACTCCTTGGAGGCACCCTCCAAGTATTGCACTACACAAAAAGTGACTCTCCTTTAGCCCCCACGGCTAGGTGGAGAAACCCTTACAAGAACCTCCTTTTTGCCACCCCGGCAAGGCAGAGAACCTCTCTCCTTTTGCTTCCTCCTGAAGCTGGCAGAGAACCAGAACCAAAAGCACAACTCCTTACCTCTACCGACCCTTCCACGGACGAGAAACTCTAGACGAAGACGACGCAGAGAGATCCTTGAAGCAACCCTTGTGAAACCCCTCACAAGCTCCCCCTCACAAGATCCTCTCTCTCTCTTCTCTCTCTCTTTCTCTCCTCAAGGTCTTCTTAGGTCAAGGCAGCAGCCAAAGGTCATTCAAAAACGTTTGAACAAGAGCTCTTTAAATAGAAGAGCTTCAAAAGAGCTCATTAATTGCAAGTTGCCGACTTTATCGTCCAGGCCGATATGGACATCGGCCTGGCCGATCAGTACAAATTAATGAAGATCGGCCAGAGTATAGCCCTGGATGCCAGATTGGACGATTGAAAATTAGCTTGATCGTCCAGGCCGATATCACGATCGTCCTGGCCGATAAGTTCAAATCAGACGAAAATCGTCCTGACAATAGCTCTGAATATGGGCTGGCCGATATTGATCGTCCTGAAGTAACTTAAGGTTTTTGACTAGATCGTCCTGGCCGATCCTGAGATCGTCCAGGACGATATGATCGTATCAATCATCCTTAATTACTTCCTTGATTTCCTGAACAATTATGGCATAATCTGTTAATATCGTCCAGGCCGATACGAGGATCGTCCTGGCCGATAATTTAAAGATATGCTATACCATACCTGTCTATGGCGGCTACTTCTTTCTGTTTTGAGCGTATCGTCCTGGCCGATACACGTATCGTCCAGGCCGATCGGTTAACGTTGGCTGCCTTAATCAAGAACCCTTAATTAGACTTTCTGTTTTAAGCTGATCGTCCAGGCCGATATAAGATATCGTCCTGGCCGATATGAGTAAAAACAGAATTTCTAATTCTCTCAAGTGTGTGTGTGAAGGGATACAAAGTATCAGTCTTTTTGACTATTACAAGTGGACTCAAAAGGTAAAAATAAAAGTACAGACTGACTCAACCCTAACCCTACGCATTCCTGAACTTGGCTCCTTTTTGATTGTCCGATCGTCGATTCCTGAAAAGTTAGAAGCAACAAGCTGTCCAAGAAAAGTAGTGTTTGTCAATCATCAAAACATAAGACATGAAAAAATAGATTTGCAACACATCCATTTGGTTTTGGCTTTTTGCTTCCACCAAGTGTTTAATCTAGCCATAATAGAATTCAGCTCCAACACTTTAGCTTTTAATCTCCAGCATTCTTCATCAGATAAATGGCCCTTTTTAACTTCTAAATTTTGAATTTCCAGAATTTCCTTCATCAATTTATCCTTAGATAAGTTCAAGTTCACCTTCTTTGCCTTGCTCCAGAAAAACAAAGATCTAAGAGTTCTTTTAAATTTTGAATTCAAAATATGAGTGTGACTTCCTTGATAATGAATGGACCAAGCTTTCTTGACCAACTTGAGAGCAGCCGGGTATGAAATCCATACATCCTCAAACTTAATGGATTTAACAGATTGGAATTTTGAATTGATAATGTTGAGGACTAAAGGGCAGTGATCGGAAGCTATTCTAGCTAAGTGATTAACAATTAAAGGAGAAAATAAATTTAAAGCATAAGTGTTAAAGAAACACCTGTCAAGCCTTTCCAGAATCCGAGCTCCTCCAATTTTGTTGTTGCACCAAGTGAACCGATGTCCAATGAAGTTAACCTCATGATAGTCATTGTTAGCAAAGAAAGCTTCCATTTCCTTAGAGCCTTGAGAATAAGAAAACCTTTTACCACCTTTTTGTCTTCTCTTGAGGTGAGGCAATTGAAGTCTTCAGCTATCACCATTGGATACTTCACGGATGAATTAAAATCGAGCATCTCCCAAAGTTCTCTTCTTTTACAGCAATCTTTATTTGCATAAACTGCAGCCACCCTCCACTTGCTGTCATTCTTGATCACAAGGTCTCTAATAATGCATTGATTTGAAGAGTCTACCATAGTAAAGTCAGTTACATTTGCATTCCATAAAACAATCATGCCTCCAGATAATCCATTAGAGGCTACCATATCATAGCTCCAACCATCACCAATAAGATTGTTAACTTCTTTCCTTTCTATAGAAGTCAATTTAGTTTCCAACAAACCCACAAAAATTACATTATGCAATCTCACAAACTCTTTTAGGAATAGAGAAGCACTCTTCTTTTTTGCTCCTCTACAATTCCAAAAAGCAAACGAATACAATTAATGAGTGATGTGGGATTGGCTCCCCACGTTGCCTTTAGTATCCATTTCCAACCTCCTGCTCCTTAAATTCGAACTGATTGGACCCAAGTCCTTCAATTGTTTGGATTTCTTCTTCTTCACATTAATACATACATCTTCATTAGATTGAACTAAAGGATTTGAGATGCAACTGGGATCAGAAAGATTCTTATCTGGAGGTTTTTCCTGTACTTGATCTTCAACCATTACTTCTGGAATAATCTCTCCCTCTTTTGTTTGATTACTCAATAAACTGAATCTGTTGTTACAAGTTTGATTGAACAAGATCAACTTTTCTGGACTGATGTTTTTAGAAGCAGATGCTTTCTTAGTATGTTCTTCAACAATTTCTTCTAGCTCATTATTATTAGCAATAGGATCTTCAACAGCATCTGGAATAACTTCAAAATTCTCCTCATCTGTTTTTTTATCAACATTTTCAGAAACATTATTTAACACCTTTTTCTTCCACAAACTTTTATTAACTTTTTGTAGAGGGCGGTTGAGAATTTGATTCTGACTTTGATAGTTGGATTTTTTCCTCCCTCTATTAACAACAAGCCAAGGCCCGTAACCTGTATCTTCTTTAGCTTTTACTGCTGCACTGATTTTTGAAATAGAATTATTCCCTGCTATGAATTTCTCTCCCAAGACTTCTTTGTAGACTTAAATATTGTGTCCAATTTGACCACATTTGAAGCAGAAATTAGGCACTCGTTCATACTCAATCCTTTGATAGAATCTTCCAGCTTTTCCTTCAACCCAAACACCAAGAGGAAGCTTGTTGTCCAGTTGAATCCGGACACATACTCTTTCGAATTATCTCCTTCCCCATTGGAACACATTTTCGTCAATCAAATATGGCTTTCCAACCATTGAAGCGATTCTACACAGATTGATGTTATCCCAACAATGAAGAGGTAGATTTGGCAATCTTATCCAGATTGGAGCCGTCAATCCTTTCAAAGAATTTGTTGAGAAATTCTGGGACCATTTGTCCATTCCAATGATTTTTCCATTGACAAACCATGGACCATTTGTCATCACTACCTCCATGTGTTCTGGTTCATAAAATGAACATAACACCCATCCCATGCCTAGCATTATGAAGTGGAATTTTCCAAATTGCATCCATTGCCTTCTCAGCTCAGAGCTGATAGTTCTCAATGGAGGGTTGCCTCCAAACACTTTTATAACAATTGAGTTGCAGAGTCTATTTGCATTTTCCTTTTCATTATCTTCATGTAGTTTTACTGTCAATCCATCTTCAGCAAGAAAGTCGCCCAGTTGAAGATCCGAAACTTTAATATTCTCCTTTTTACTCCAAGCAATTTTTTTCTCACCTTCAAGTTCACCAATTAAACTTGGAACAGCAACTCCACCTATTCCTTGATCAGCTGATTCTACTTCTCTGACATTGAATAAATCAAAGAATAATAATTTCTCTGTTTCACCATTCACGTGTGGAGAATTTGATTCCTTTTTTCCTTTTTCTTCCTTCAAAATTTGCCATATAGTTAAAAGAATTGGTGTTTTAGCTTTGGGAGCAAATTCATTGTGATGGTTATAGTGGCCCTTTATGCACTAGTTGTCTTGTACTTGGTGTTATGGTTATATATATATATATCACATGTTTTGTACCAACCTATCATTCATATGAAAATATGTATAAAATTAATATTTATGTGTTTCTATTTGCATTTTATTAAATTCCCCTTAAGCTTATATTCTTACATTATCTTCCATTAATACCTTTGTGTTTCTATTATTTAATTAGCCAAAATAAAATGATAATTAAAATAATATAAAATTAGGATATTAATAAAATCCTTGATCCTAATTAAAATAAATATTTCTTGAAAATTATTAGATTGGAAAATTAATAATTAACTAATTTAGATCATTTATATTATTGGCTTAACTTGAATTTATAAATTATATATTTATATATTAACCTTTGAATTAAACATGAATATATAAGGTTAAAGAATAGATATTGAAAGTTCGTTAGGGATGTTAAGCCTTATGAACTGGCCCAAGGCTAACCAAGAGGGGGGTGAATTAGTATTTTAAAAAATTCTTTAAACACGAGAACAAATATCACAAACCAAAGTCACCGCAGAAAAATAAGTGCAGAAAATTAAAGTGCAAAAGCAGTAAAAAGAACACAATGGTTTATAGTGGTTCAGTTAACTTGACCTACATCCACTCCCCCGAGGCGCCCTCCAAGTATTGCACTACCAACGTGACTCTCCTTTAGCCCCCACAACAAGGCGGAGAAGCCCTTACAAACACCTCCTTTTTGCCACCCCTGGCAAGGCAGAGAACCCCACTCCTTTTGCTTCCTCTTGAAGTAGACAAGGAACCTCGATTAATCGCTGAAGCTTACCTCTCCCAACCCTTCCAAGGATAAGAGACTCTAGTGGAAGAAGAAGTGGAACAATGCTTGGAGCAACCCTTGTGAACTCCCTCACAAGTTCCCCCTCACAAGATCCTCTCTCTCTCTCCCTCTCTCTCTTTCTCTCTATCTCTCTCTCTCTCTCTCTCTCTCTCTCTCTCTCTCTCTCTCTCTCTCTCTCTCCTTTAAGTTTTCTCAGGTCAAGACAGTAGCCAAGGATGTTCTAAAATGTGGAACAATAGCTCTTAGATAGAAGAGCTTCAAAGGAGCTCAATAAATACAAGTTGCCGACTTTATCATCCAGGACGATAATAATCTCGTCCTGTACGATCAGTTCAAATCAAAGATGATCGGCTAGAACACTGCTCTAAAATGAACTAGACAATTAAGAATTGGCTTGATCATCCCAGCCGATCTCACGATCATCCCGGAGGATTTGTTCAAATCAGAGGAAAATCATCCAGAGCATCACCCTGAATTCGAGCTATCCGATCCTGATCGGCCAGAACATCGCCCTGAATTTGGGCTGGATGATATTTATTGTCCAGGAGCAGCTAAGGATTTTTGAATATATCATCCTGGATGATCCTGCGATCGTCCTGGATGATGTGATCGTATCAATTCATCCTTAATTGATTCCTTGATTGCCGGATCAATTTAGGCATAATTGTGCAATATCGTCGAGGCCGATCCAAGATTGTCTTAGCCTATTTCCAAAAATACAAAATACCTAAATTGATTATGGAGGCTATTTCTTTCTGTTTTGACCCTATCGTCCTAACTGATCTCATGATCTTCTAGGCCGATAGACTAATGATGAATGCCTTAATTATGAAACTTGATTAGAGTTTCTGTTTTGAACTCGATCGTCCAGGCCGATATAAATATCGTCTGGGACGATGTGAGTAAAAATAGAAATTCTAAATCTCTCAAGTGTGTGTGTGTAGGGTTACTTAGCATCAGACACTTCACAAGATTGCAATTGACTCAAGAAAAGGAAAAAGAAAAAATACAGACTGACTCAGACCTAGTTTACCCAATCTTGTTCTGGCTCCGTTTGTCGTCTGATCTCTTGGCCCTAAAATGTTAGTAGAAAATGGCAGTCAAAGTGTTTGCTAACATCAAAATCACAATCGATGAAACCAAGTTTACAACAATCTCCTCCTTTTTTATAATGGCAAACACTTTGATGATTATAATAGTGTAATTCAAGAATTTCATAAATTCAGAGTAGAAGCAAGTGTAAGTACAAACTAAAGCAACAAGCATAATGAAATAAGTAAAATAAGTGCAAGTACAAACTAACAAGTATAAACATAATCAACAAGTACAAACATATTACTCCCCCTTTTGACATCTCAAAAAGGAGGAGGGAACTAAAAAGCAACTAAAGCTGAAAAAGTACAAAAAGAAAGGAAATAAACATAAGCAACTACAGGAAACAGAATCTAAGACTAGAAAGGTGAGGGCCCCTGATCATCAAACGAAGGTGGTGGTGGCTGAAAGAAAATGATCATGGAAGTAAACTGTGAGCCAAACCAAGCCATGTCCTGGTCGTGCTACTGTTGCTGGTGTGCAACAAGGGTATCAAAATAGGCTATAACCTCATCATGCTGCTGCTGGTGGTGAGCTACAAAAGTGTTGAATTGTGTCTCCAACTGATCAAATCTCTCTACTAACTGATCAAACTGTGAGTGCTGGCGGAGAGGAGCAAGTTCAGGAACGGGAGCGGGAGCCTCCTCATCCTCAGCCCCCTAAGGTTCCCCATCCCTTGGGTGGAGACAAGTACTGTGAAGGATATGAAAAGAGCTGTTCGAGTATAAGAGAGTTGGGAGGTTGGGAGGAGAAGGATATTGAAGTTGATATTTGGTTTCAAGAACATATAATATGAGGTGTCATAAAGCCAGATTGGGTTTCCTCTTATGACCTGGATCGTGGATTGTTGTCAAATGATAAATATAACAAAAAATCAGGTTAGTAACAATAAATTCTCTATGGGCCATAATGTAAAAGGTAGTTAGAGAAAGTAGAGGAGTGATGTGGACTCGGTCCCCGGCTTTTTGAATAATGGAAGTGCGAAGGAAATGCCGGATTGTCCTAGCATCTTTAACTAAAGAGATTGTTTCTCCAACATGAAAGGGTGCGTTGGCCTACCGAAGAAAATGATTTATAGTGGACCAGTTAAAATCAGGATCTGAGATAATGGTATGCAACTTATCCCCAGTGGTGGATAGCTGCAACAGTTCAGCAAAGTCCTGATATATGATCTCGACCGGGCGTCTATTCACATAGGAGGTCAGGGCTGTGTAAGTAGAGTTTATGCGAAGATTTATGAAGAATTCATGAATAAGATAAGAATTAAAGGGGACAGCAAGAGTAAGAATGAAGCACAGAAAGGTGTGGGTAAAAAGGTCTAATACCGGATATGAGAGGTGAACAGGATTGATGATTTTAGAGAGAGTAATCCCACACTCTTTATACCGATGGTAAGAAGCTTCATCTTCTGCCTCCCTGAAAGGAGGGTCAATTGTAGTCCTTGAAGAGCTCACGAAAGTTTGTCGGACTCGCTTTCCATCAGCCGTAGCAGAAGAACAGTGAGCAAATAAGAGAGGAGAAGCTTGAGGTGAAAAATATTGGCTGGGAAGGCCTGAATTTAAAGAAATGACCACATCATCCAGGATGATCATAAAATTGTCCAGGACGATCTGGTTCAGTTATTGCGTATAGGCCGATTTGTTAAAAAGGCAATCCGATCATCCGGGCCGATCAGATATCAGTCAGGATGATTAGACACAGGCGATTGTCCCGAGGAGTCAAGCCAGACAACCATTGAAAAAGCATATCGTCCGGGCCGATTAGGTGTATCGTCCAGGATGATGCACAATAATTGATTGTACCAGCCGAATTTAAAACTTTTTAAATCGATGCCACGTGTATCGGCCAGGACAAATAGTGGATCGGCCTTGGCGATTGTCTAATAATGGATCGTCCATGGCCAATTTTAAGAATTTTAAATGTATTGACACGTGGCTCGTCCAAGACGACCCAGCGTATCGGCCAGGATGATGACCATAAATGCATCAGCCAGGAAAAAAGTTGTATCGACCATGATGATCAAGATGATTGTAACAGAGTTCAATCAGATCCAGGACGATAAGGTATCATCCGGGACGATGAATTACAGCAAGCTTAAAAAAGTTCAGCAGATGAAATTTTGAAGAGAAATTATCATATTGTCGAGGACGATAGCGATGTCGGCCAGGATGATGTGACAAGAAATTGGAAACCAAGGAAAGATGGAGATGATCAGAGAAAGCCCCAAAAATAAATAAAATAAAAAGTTAAGAACAACAATGAAAAACTAAAAACTAGTAAAGGAAAGAAAAACAAAATTTTTGTTTTTAATTTTTCTATATATATATTTTTTGTTTTAGCAAAGTATCCATATGACAAATTTCCCAGAACATTAAATTTTAGAGATTCAAAAAATCAATGAGTTAACAATGTCACAATCTGAAAACGGTAGAATATCCAATCCTGTTAATCCCTAGCTCATACTTCTTTCAGGGTTAAAAATTATCTTTTAAAAATAGAAGTCCTAACTCATATCAAACTAATTGGGTAAAAACAAGATCGGTTCAAAACTTGGCTATGAAAAATATCTTATAAAATAATATATCAAAGTAATTTTGTCTCAATCATGAAATTTGAAATCAAGCCTTTGAAAATATCAAATAACTCATGAGTTTTTCTAAATTTTAAAAGTTTTGAAAGAGAGGATAGCTTGCTTTTAGTAGGCTCATTTTATGCCTCTTGTCACTTTGATTGGCTCTTTGAGCACTTTTGATTTTTGATACTCTTTTGTGTATATATTTTTTTTTAATTTGGCGTCTGTGTCACTTCCCTTTTTTTTTTTTTTTTTTGCAAGCTAAATTCTCTTTTACAATCTCTTAAAAATAATTCTTAGTTGTGAGTATATCTTCTAGATATTAGAGAATAGGAGCTCTCTCTCTAACATAGGGAAGAACTAGTCACAAAACACAATCAAGATCATATGATATGTGCAACGGCAAGATTTCAATTAACTTGAAAGAGAAAAAAACTTTGAACATTATATATAGGATAGATTATTGTAGCAAGATAAAAAAATCTTAATTTCAAAAATCATTTGTTAAAATGAGATAGACCTTTGTTTAGAAAAGAAAAATTATACCACTTAAAGAGGTTAGAAGAAGGGAAACCATCAACGGTGTTTCTCCCTTTAACCGGTTTAGAGATGCTAAACATTGGCTTTAAATCTTCAAAATCTAAAAGCTTGAAAAACTCATCATATAGAAAACCAAAATTAAAATAAAACAAGATCAAATAACTAAAACAACAAAAAGCTACCACGAAAAAACAAAAAGAAAAAACAACATTAATCAACAAATGCTTTTCAAGAATTTATGAAGCAACAAGTTTAAGTAATTATGAGCTGTGAGCCTCCATTTTGTCTAAGTATCCTATGCTCTCACGAGGTCTTTAGTGAGACCAATTCTGCAAGAATCAACAACTGTCAGATTTAGGAACCCAAAAAGGTTTGGGTCCCTTCTCATGAAAAGTAGAATGTAATGTATATGTGTTATGCTGTGAATCATATAATTTTGGTCACCACACCCAATGTGTACTACGGTGAACAGTGCAAGTGTGTGAGATGTGTCCTAGCATGCCACATGAAAGCATCTAACGCCAGGAAAAGGATTTCTTAAATGGTTTGGATTGTAATGCCTCTTCCTAGGTCTTGGCTTTAGATCAAAAGTGGGTGTCATCCAATTTCTCTTAATTGAGTCCAATTCATTTTTAAGCCTCAAGTTTGTAAATTTTAAGACATCATTTTCAATCCTCAAATTTTACTTTCTCTCTTCAAATTTCTTAAAATCAAATTCAAGTGAGGTGTGTGAAACTCTTAATGCATCATGCTCATCAATTAATTCTGAATGCTTTTTGTTTAAATCATCAAATTTATAAAGTAGAGCCATGTGATTTGAATCAATCGTAGAATGATCTTTGAGAATAATCTCATGCTCTTTTTGTATATTCAAAAGCTCCAACTTCAACCTAGCATAAGTTTTCTTAAGTTTATTGTATGATGCATGAATTTTCTCACAAATTTTAAACAATTGATCTTAAGTTGGTTTACATACCTCTTCTTCATCACTTTGATCAAGGTGATCTTCAGCCATTAAGCATAGTTTTGTTGTTTCATCTTCAGGTTCAGTCTCTGATGAATCAGATGCAGAATCCACCCAAAACACCTTTTGAAGTCTCTTTTTGTTTTTTCTAAACTTGGATTTCTCCTCACTCTTTTTCTTGCTTATGTGCGTCTTAAGTGTAGGGCAATCAGCTTTCACGTGTCCAGGCTTCCTGCATTCATAACAAACCATATCAGAGGATCCTTTAGAATATTTGTTATCCTTACCTTTTCTCCTATTTTGATGATACTTGTGCTTCTTCCTTAGAAAGCTTTTGAATTGCCTTGTGATTAAGGCAAAGTCATCGCTTTCAGACTCGGAAGTGTCAGAGCCGATTTGTTGGCCTTTAGTGCTACCATTTTCTCCTTTCTTTTCTCACCTGCATCAAGATTTCTTTGATTCACTCCTTGCTCGTAAGCAATAAGTGAGCCAAGTAAGTTATCAATCAAATATGTGTTCAAATCCTTAGATTCAATGATTGCAGTAATTTTAGCATCGAAAGAAGAAGGCAAGCATCTTAAAATTTTGTTGACTTTTTTATATTTTGAAAGTTCTCTTCCTAAGGAATGCAAAGAAGTTACAATTTGAGTAAACCTTGTATACATATAAAAAATTGATTCAGAAGGTTTCATACAAAAAAGTTCGTAGTCATGTAAGAGAATATTCAAATGAGATTGTTTCACTTCATTGGTTCCTTCATAAATAATGCACAACCTATTCCAAATATATTTACCAATAGTGCAAGTAGAGATACACATGTAATCCTCAGATTTTAAAGCACAGAAAAAAATAGTTCAAACACCTCGCATTCAATTGAGCTAAATCTCTTTCATCGAAAGTCCATTCAGTAAAAAGAATTTAAATTTTAATTCTGTTAATTTCACGAGAAGGTGGAGAATATCCTTCTTTAATAAGCATCCACATGCGATAATTAGTTAATTGCAAGAAAGTAGACATGCAAGTTTTTCAAAAATCAAAAGGAAGGTTGTCAGACAATGGAGGTCGTGTAATAGAATATCCTTCAGTTGTATTATGATTCCCAAAGTTAGCCATGGATCAAAATTAAAAAAGTTTTCAAACTCAATTTTTATGAATCCCGCTCTGATACTTGAAAGTTCGTTAGGGATGTTAAGCCCTATGAACCGGCCCAAGGCTAACCAAGAGGGGGGGGGTGAATTGGTATTTTAAAAAATTCTTTAAACACAAGAACAAATATCACAAACCAAAGTCACCATAGAAAAATAAGTGTGAAAATTAAAGTGTGGAAGCAGTAAAAAGAACACAAGGGTTTATAGTGGTTCGATCAACTTGACCTACGTCCACTCTCCGAAGGCGCCCTCCGAGTATTGCACTACCAATGTGACTCTCCTTTAGCCCCCAAAGCAAGGCGGAGAAGCCCTTACAAACACCTCCTTTTTGCCACCCCCGGCAAGGTAGAGAACCCCACTCCTTTTGCTTCATCCTGAAGCAAGCAGAGAACCTCGATCAATCGTTGAGGCTTACCTCTCCTAACCCTTCCAAGGATAAGAGACTCTAGTGGAAGAAGAAGTTGAATAATTCTTGGAGCAAGCCTTGTGAACTCCCTCACAAGCTCCCAATCACAAGATTCTCTCTCTCTCTCCCTCTCTTTCTCTCTCCTTTAGGTTTTCTCAGGTCAAGACAGCAGCCAAGGATGCTAAAAAATGTTGAACAATAGCTCTTAAATAGAAGAGCTTCAAAGGAGCTCAATAAATGCAAGTTGCCGACATTATCATTTAGGAAGATAATAATATTGTCCTGTATGATCAGTTCAAAACACAGATGATCGGCCAGAACAGCGCTCTGAAAATGAACTGGACGATTGAAAATTGGCTTGACCGTCCCGGCCGATCTCAAGATCATCCCAGACGATCAGTTCAAATAAGAGGAAAATCATCCAGAGCATTGCCCTATATTCGAGCTGTCCGATCCTGATCGGCCAGAATATCGCCCTGAATTTATGCTGGCCGATATTTATCATCCAGGAGCAACTAAGGATTTTTGTATATATTGTCCCGGACGATCTTGAGATCGTCCTAGACGATGTGATCGTATCAATTCATCCTTAATTGCTTCCTTGATTGCCGGATCAATTTAGACATAATTATGCAATATCGTCTAGGCCGATCCAAGATCATCCTGGCCTATTTTCAGAAATACAGAATACCTAAATTGATTATGGCTACTATTTCTTTCTGTTTTGAGCCTATCGTTCTGGCTGATCTCATGATCGTCCTAGCCGATAGACTAATGACGGTTGCCTTAATTAATAAACTTGATTAGAGTTTCTATTTTGAACTCGATCGTCCAAGACGATGTGAGTAAAAATAGAAATTTTAAATCTCTAAAGTGTGTGTTTGTGGGGTTACTTAGCTTCAGACACTTCACAAGATTACAATTGACTCAAGAAAGGGAAAAACAAAAAATATAGACTGACTCAGACCTAGTCTACCCAATCTTGATCTTGCTCTGTTTGTTGTTTGATCTCTTGGCCCTGAAATGTCAGTAGAAAAAGGCAGTCAAAGTGTTTTCTAACATCAAAATCACAATCCATGAAACCAAGTTTACAACATATATTAGTATATTAAAATTGAAAATAGTAGCAACAAGAATTTAGAATTAGCAATCTGATTAAATCCTTACATTAAACTCATTAAAATTGTAAGAAGATTTTAAGAAAAACTGATATTCAAAATTATTAACTATCCACAAAATAAAAATGAAAATAAAAGTGAAAAAAGTTTAAAATAAAATGAAAATAAAAGAAGAAAAGAAAGTGAGTACATTCAAAAATTTGTATCAGGTAAATGCTTAAAGTCTTATTAAAATATTATACATATATTCACAAAAAATAATATGGAGAACGAGTACAAATATGTTGAACTGATGGAATTTGAATTTTAACTATAAACACATCTAATCTTCAAGCTACATTGTTCAACTCAGAATTAAAAATTCAATGGTTATATTCATACCATGAAATTTAAATTAAGCAATAATAAGGATGTCTAGTAAAGATAATTATTAGTATTTTTCTAAACTAGAATTATAACTTTGTTCATTTCCACTAGTTCTATAGCATGATATTTTATCTAATATTTTAGTAATTTTAAATCATTAATTTTTTTTATTATTTGATTAATTAGAGTGGTAGATTTCTTTATTTTCTTAAGGACAAGTAAGAGTTTAAATATGAGAGAATTTGAGAAGTGTAAATTACATATTATTTTTTCAATTTTATTTTCAATAAAAATATGTTATTTTAGTTATTTTTGTGCAAGAAAAACTAAAAAATTGTGAAACATTATAAGTTTTGTACTACATCATAGCATCCGACAAAAGAACACTACAACACAATAATTAATAATATCAAGGCGCTATTATTTAGACATTACGATGCTTAGTTTTCTTTTTCACAAGCACTATGGTGGCAACACATCAGCAATCTAGCAATACCTATACTGCAATGTCAAAAAGTAACCTAAGTAGAACTAGATTCTCTGATTTTAAATATCGGAGCACCACAATCTCTCAATCCTTGGCACTATTTTAGCTAATTGGGCACTATATTGTTTAAATGTCATTAGCACAATGACATTAATGTTATAAATTCCAAGAGCAACATTCTCTTATTGAAAATTTGTGACTACTTACAAAAATAACTGATTTACATCAGCAAGTGCCACAGTCATGCAAAAGCTTTAGTGTTGAGGCATTAGTTCACTTCAAGGTCATTACGGATCCATTATTTCATGCGATGTTGTGCCATATGCCTTTTTTATTTTTTTTTAAATATTTATGATATTATGTTTGTGCCAAAGTTTACTCACTTGTGTAAAATATAATACAATTTTTAGTATTTTGATAGTTCCATCTTTGGCTAAATTCTAAAGGAGGCTAGTGTAGAACAAGATATGATCATTGAGAGTATTTAGGCTAAATTTCTTGAAGTAACTTTGTAAGTTAAAGGAGAAGGGGCATAAAGGAGATACTTTGATCCTTTTTAATGATATAACTCTCTTGTAATTTCATTATTCCAAGACTTTAATGAAAATGAGTTTGTTTGTTATTTATTCTGTGTGGCAAAATCTTTTTGGATTGATGATGTAAAATCTATGTTGAGTACTAACAAATATGCTCTTTTTATTACACTTAAAAGATGATTTCAATATTAACCTGCTCTTTATTTAATGCACGTAGTGGCCATTTTTGTAGTAAAAATATACTATGATGTATAACCTTTTCGATAAGAATAACTAGGAGTACTAAGAAATAATGTTAGCATGCCTACACATAGGATTTAAAATGTCTTAGGTTCTTAAGGACATACTATAGCTTTAAAAGTTTAATTACTATCTTTTCTCCCCTACAAGCTCGATAAAGATCTAAGGATGCCTATGTTTGATTCACATCCATAATTATGGGTCTCTTAAGGAAATATATGAATTTTACACTCATCAATCATAAATACATTAATTAAGTATTATAACCAATATTATTATGATTTTATTCAATGGTACAATATACATAATTATTATTTTTGTTTCAATAGGATATTTATTACAATTAGAGTAAATAGTATAAGTTTGTTCCATTTGAGCATACTTCCTTGAGGGTTCGACACTCTACTTTATCACTTTATTACTTGATTTGGCACTCATACTTACATATCTTAAGTGAAATTTTTTTATAGGTAAGAAAACCTAAGCATATTTTAGAGGTAATAGAGCCCTATTTTTATAAAATTCAAAAGTTTACTCCATAGCCCCCATCACTTCCACTTCTGATTGCATTCCTAAAATTAGGTATTCAACTTTATCTCTAGTTAGTCAAATCTCTCTACTAGCATGGCATAGTATCGTGATTGGTGTGTTGGAGCTAGTGCTGGTAATTCTCTTCCATCCTTAATGAACCCATACTCCTCCTCTTAAATGTATTCTTCCCCTTATTAGCTATGAAAGAGAATGTGGAAGGAACTTTCGGTATACTAAATGGGAAAGATGTTCGCTGTGTTAGGATACATTGGTTGGTATTTAGTGCTTAGGGTACAGACAACTAGGTGTCCTAAAGCTATATTTTTTCGATGACAGGCTTCCAGTCATCTAACGGAGGTGAGAATTTAGAAATTTCTAATAATCATATGATTAGAATCAAAAGATTTGTCATACATGATGAGGTTAGTAACTACTAACATGAGTGGGGTAATATTAACTCTATTTCTAACCTTAGGTAAAATTAAAGTATGTGGAACATGCTGGAATATATGGTTATTTTTATTATATAACTGGAAAAGTGGTTGGTAATGATTTAATGGGATATTTCTAAGAGTAAGATTCATAGTGGTCCATTCATAATCTCCCCTAGTGATTAGGTTCTGTGGCTTGACCCCTTCACTAGATAGGTGTTGAATATCAGCTAAGTCTTGGGAAGTGATTTCTTTGGGACACCTTCAAACTTAGGATTACATTGTAGTGTAGTCTACATTGAATCTTAAAATTTACAAGGAACTCATAAATAAGTTCTATGTTGAAAGGAAAACTCAGAGTACAATGTAATTGAAGAGTAGGGTTTGTGAAAAGATCCATAACCTAATAAATTAGAAGGGGTTGGTCTAGTACGCATGAGCAAGTGATGCGTGTTGTCTTAAATTTATGATATGTTGCTTCATCCTTAGCTACCAAGAATCTATCATCAATAAGTCTATGGGAAGAACTTTTCCAAATCACTCTGTATTGCTTACCTCTGGTAATTTAGGAATGGCAAAGATAGGAACAAAAGGTTAGGAGAGCAAGAAATTTAGTTTGTATGCCATAAAAGCCTTAGCTCTTCCCTTCCTTTTAAAGCCTCATCTGATCATACAGTACGATATGGCTAGTTTTGTGCAAACAGAAGAATTTAAGTCATCCTAGATGATTTGCTAGAAAGGGGGTCAAATTGTACATCATGATTAGAATCGTACTACACGATCTTCATAAAAGTGTTCATCCTGAAGAGTCATCTGGTATGATCTTTGATTAAAAGGTTCATATAGTATGAATAGGTGTTTGTACATGATTAATATGTATTTAATTTTTACTTGCCGGTTTAAATCATTCAATGGCTAATGACATGTGGATCATACAATATGAAGAGGTGATTATACAACACAAACATTAATAATTTTTCTAATTTAGGTCATTAAGTTCATGGCTATTGAGGATGGCGAGTGTTTTACTAATCTATAGTACAAAGTTGTTTGTAGAGTATGATTATGATTTTCTTAAGTTAAAATTTTTTTTGTGATGATTTGGAAAGCTTCTACTAACAAGATATTCAAATAAATAAAAATCAACATAGAATCATAAGCACAACCAAATAAGACAAAAACACAATAAATAAATAACTAGACATGTTTCTAATCACACTTCTACCTCAAACTATCAGAGCATCAATGTCAATGAAACCTAGTCTAGTTCTCAGTGTGTTGAAGGTGTCATAATTTAGGGGTTTTGTGAAATTGACTGCTAATTAATTTTTAGTAGTTACAAGATGCAATTCTATGTCTCTCTTAGCTACATGATCTCTAGTGAAATGGTGTATATTGTCTATATTCTTTTTGTGGGAATATTGAATTGGTATATTTGAAATATAAATGGCATTGGTGTTATTACACAGGATTTGCATTATGCCTATAGAAAGTCTAAGGTTAAGGATTTATTATTTTTGCCATAAGACTTGGGCAGTATAACTCCCTACTTCTATATTCTCTAATTTATCTATAGATAGGGACACAGAGTTTCATTTTCTGTTGGACCAAGAAGCTAAAGATTGTTCAGTGAATTGAAAGGTTTCAAAAGTTCTTTTCTTATTTACTATACACCTTACAAAGTATAAATATGAATATCCTATGATGTTAAAGGTGGTGTTATGTATAAAATACCATATACTTAAGTTTGCGGTACCCATAGGATACCTAAGAATTCTCTTAACAATTGATATGGGATAAGATTTTATTAATTTATAGACATGGTTTGGAAATGATATTTTTTAAAGCCTCGAGGTTATTCTATATAAACATCTTCTTTAAACACCATAATAAGAAAGGCACTTTTCACATCCAAATGAAACAGATTGAATCCTCTAAAACATGCAAATTCTAGTAGGACTAATACCTTCAAGTCTAGCTACTATGGTAAACGTTTCTTTAAAGTCATTTCCTTCAATTTAATTTTACCCCTTAGCCACTAATCTAACTTTATTCTTTATTACTGCTTCATTGTCATTCATCTTTATCTTGAAAACCCATTTGGTATCTACTATAATTTAGTCCTTGGGTCTATAAACCAACTCCTAAATATCATTCCTAAAAAATAGGTTTAACTTTTGTTGCATAACTATGATTATAAATTTATCAGTCAATGCTTGATCTATATTGATTGGTTTAACCATAGAGATAAAGAATGTATGACTAACTTCTTTCTTAAGGATTTTCCTAATTTAAAAACCTACTAATGGATCTCTTGAGACAAGCTCCTTATGGTGACTTGATGTGTATCTCCATTCTCTAGGTTATTGTTCCTAAGGTTCTTCTCTATCATCTAGGTCATTAGAATCTACTCCTTGGGTTACTTCTACCACTTAGTATTCTTCGAACCTAAGCCTAGTAAGTTTATCTAATTCATCAAAAACAATATGGATGGACTCCTCTATAACTAAGGACCTCTTATTAAAGAACATAAAGGATTTACATATAGAGGAAAATCCTAAGATGACTCCTTCGTAGGACTTAGAATCAAACATTCATAGAGGATATTCATCATTAATGAGAATAAGGCTCTTACACCCAAAGATTTAAAAAACTGAAAGGTTAGGTGTCCTATTCTTAAGTAATTCATAAGGTGTTTTATTCAATTTTGATTTAATATTCACCCCATTAAAAATCTAACAAACAACATTCACTACTTCTGCTCAGAAGTATCTAGGGAGGAATACTCAACTAACATAGCCATTGTAGCTTCCATTAAAGTTATATTCTTTCTCTTAACTATTTTATTCTGTTGAGGGGTCCTTGGGGTAGAAAAGTTATGTTCAATCACAAATTCCTTATAAAAAGATTCAAACTTCTCATTCTCAAACTCTCTACCATGATCACTATGTATAGTGGAAATCTTACATCCTAATTTTATTGGAATTTATGTGGAGAATATTCTAAATTCATCAAATGACTCATATTTGTTAGGTAAGAATCAAACCCATATAAATCTTAAATAATCTGTGGGTCTCCGAAAGGATTCTACTTATGGGTTCAAATGCAAGGGTATGATCTCACTATCCTATAGGACAAAATAATCATAGGCCTTTACACTCAATACAAGCAGGTCAATGGCATAGCAGATGGATTTATACATATGATTAGCCATGAAAGATTGTGGCTTTCTCCTACGCACCTCGATGGATAATAATGTGTATAACCCAAAATATCATGTGATTTCTCCTATTTTATACATCAACATGAATGAGGTTTATTTGATGTGGGGATCAGTTTCCTACGGGTGCAATCCCCCGTAGTTAATTTCATCTTAAACCTCAATCTAAAAAAAACTCTCAATTAATGATGTTATATTATCTTCTCAAATGGATTTAGCATAAAGGGAAAATTTCTAGGTTCTCCTAATCAGAGGGGAAGAGAGGCCTAATTTGGCTTAATCAATATATGTGGCTCAATATCATCACCTGGTCGGTCTAGAGAAAGGAAAACTAGAGAAAAAGAAAAGACAATGCACCTCAAGCACGCGTGAGAGAAAGAGAGGTGGTGTCATCTATATGATGCAAATGTGTAGGATTCATAGCCATCGAAAGAGTAGAAAGCTTACCCACCGATAAGACGTACAGTGGTACACTTATACCACTAGTCTTAGATCCTAAATCTATAATAGATGTAATGTCGTACACACTACACTAATATCCACGACCAAACTAATGCAACCTAGATTTATACCTTGCTAGAAAAGAAAGCCAGCTAAAACCACCTAGTCATATAAAATCCAAGATTTCTGATCCATATGAAGGATTGGTGGGTAGATAGATTTTTGGAATTTGAGGTCGACATCTAGAGAAGTTCTTAAATGGCTTCGCACTTATGGATGGTATTATTCTTCTAAGACTAATATAATTAAGTTTTAATTTTAATTAGTTACTAATGCAATGCATGCTAATTAAAGTAACCAAATCAAATATGCTTGAAATTTTAAAAAGACTTATAAAATAATTTTTTAGAAAGACTAAGCTTCCCCAGGTCTGGCACTTTATCCTCATTGGTCAGATTATCCGGACTCTACCAGCAGGAGGGGAAGTGTTTAAACAAGGAAGAGAGGAGAAAGAATTAAGATGTACGCAACCCCGGAAGATTCTGACTATTTCCTATATCAT
The DNA here is from genome assembly GCA_022539455.1 of Dendrobium nobile. Taxonomy (NCBI): domain Eukaryota; kingdom Viridiplantae; phylum Streptophyta; class Magnoliopsida; order Asparagales; family Orchidaceae; genus Dendrobium; species Dendrobium nobile. The sequence continues at coordinate 57,609,723 of CM039736.1, read as the reverse complement.
TATAATTATTTCTTATTTAATCTTAAAAATTTATTATTTTTTATGAGTAGAAAAATTTTATCCCTAAGAGCCTAGCGAGTTAGGCACATGCACACGTAAGAAATAAACTTATGAAAAATATGCCAGTTCTAGTGTGCAAATAATGTAAATAAGCATCACAACAAGTCAAAAAAAAAAAGAGTGTCCAGAGTCCATGACAAGTGTAATATATTATACATCATAAAGTGCAGAAAAGTAGTAGTGGCAGTAGTGTATCCTAGACAACCCAGATTCTACTCCTAGGGAATGGTGCAAATCTTAAAATAAGGCATTTTTATTTGATTATCATCCTCACTTTCTTGATTCGTCTATAGATAGTCTTCCTTCCATCGGGCTCCTCGTAGTGTATCCTCCAAAAGGATGCCCAAATGAAAAAGAAAATTCCCTATAGGAGATTTTTCGTTTCCCTTTGGACCCCTTTATATTTAAAAATACCTTATTTTATAGATTTTTATAACTCTTTATACTGAATGAATTACATCAGAAAAATGAAAAACTAGACTCTCCTCCAGGGTTATCCTAAGTAGTTGTAATCAAACATCTAAAGAAGTTATATATACAAAAATAAAAATTCTCAAACTAATCACACTTGGCCGTGCTCTTATTTATTTGGGGGCTAAGTAGCTAAAGCACCTGTAGTAGTTATATATTTTTATTAATTTTTAGCCCCACTTTTTGTATTGTATGAGCACGACCATCTATAGGAAACATCATCAGTATCAAAAGTGTTCATAACCTATCGGTATTCTATCGCCCACAACACAATGCAGAAAGAAACTAATAACCATCACAAAAAACATCACAAAAAGCTAAAATAAATAGCACACATTTTACATGCAAGGCATCACATCATAGAAGCAAAAAGAAAAGAGAACACAAGCCTAACCTAGAACTAGAAGTCATGTCCTAACAAACAAGTCTAGGTGTATGCAGTAAGCTATGTCGTTTTGGGTATGTCCTATATATGATGATTTAATTATAGTTGTTTGCATTTGATTTGTTAAAGGCCAAAATAGAAGTTCTAGTTTGTTTAAATATTAGTGTTTTAAGACTGATTTTAAAGATTTATATTAGTGTTTAGATGATAACCACCTTTATTGCTCACCGAGGCCATAAGGTTTATTTCACCCTCCTTGGGCTAACTTAATAGCCTCGTAGGCCTGGGTTACCTAGTAATAACCAATTTTGTTATGTTAATTTAGTTGGTTGTAAATTAAAAAGAAAGAATTGAATGATTTATTAAAAAAGAAGTTTGTTGATTTATTTTAAAAGATTGGCTTAAGGTTTTATTAATCTTAGAAGTCTTTTATCCAAGGAAGTTTTGGTTTAGGTTTGCTATCGTAATTTAGTGTACAACTTTTAAGTTTTAAGTTGGTTAGAGGTTGATTACTAGATTTGTTAGAGTTGATTTAAGTTTTTACATTTTTGTAGTGGTTATACATATTAATTATGGTTTGATTTAAAGTTAGGTGTTTTAATGCATTTTAAGAGTTCAATAATAATTGATTGGATTAGTTGATATTAGTACATTAAGACACACTAAACCTAGAAAAATGCATCACTAAGTTTATATTTTTATGTCTCTATTTTATAGGGAGCATGCACCCTAAGTCTATATTATCTAAGACTCGATCCTTAATTTTTGTCCTTAGGTGTCACTAAAGTTATGGGACGAAAAGAAATCTTATTTCTAACCCTTTTGGACTTACGCATATGAAAAGGGGTTTAGAGATCTCAAAGTGAATCAAAATATCCTAATGAAATTGAAGTTTCTACAATGTCCTAAAAGGTGGGGAGCGTGTAACCATGTGAGTTCCTTAAGTTTTATAAGTTTTAAGAAAACTTACATCACAGGGGCTATGACCCGGTGGTTTTGCCCGTAGCACCCCCACCAGACTAAATGGGGGTGACTGATGCTTGAATCCGACTGTCCTTGCTCCTTCGCCTAGTGCTCTAATGCTCCTTCCCCTTTGCTCTCCAATAGTCACCTCGCAAAACATAGAAAAGAGAGAAGGGTTTTATTATAGCATATTATATAATAAGCAAGTAATCAAAATGAAATGCAATTAAATAAGAACATACCTCTCTTTTTTATGCTAGGACACCAACTTGGTTGCTTTTCTTTTAGAACTTTGAATTTTGGAAGTGTTGTACTTTATCATATGACACAAGTAGAGAGAAAACAATAAAGAAAGAAGAAGATAGATTGAGAAGAAAAGAGATTTAACACCTCTCCCTTCTTCCAATAACCACCTAAAGACTTGCATTTCCAACACACACACCATGCAACATTAAGTAAATTCTAAAGAAAACTCATATTTGAAACAATTACATGTTAAACCGTCCTACAACTTCTTTTTAATGCAAAGCAATGTTTCCAACTTCATTCTATATGCCACCCAAAAGTTTTAAAATAACATTTAACATAAACTTGCAAATATGATCTCATGCCAAAACATATGATATTGCAAATCAAGAGCTAATGAAATCTAGAAAAAGATATTTTGATAAGTCATAAACAAAATTTGGGTGCATGCTAAATTGTTCTTTACATTTCAACTAAAACCACCACAAAGAAATCACATACCTTTTCATAATGCAAATAAAGACCACATTTCCAAAATAAAGCAACAAGCAAGTAATTTTGCTAATGTTAAATCTCTACTAACTTATAATTTTGATAAAGCTAATTTAGTGCAAATTTGTTCTCTCAAAAAGCTTAAAAGAAAGTATTCCAATATGATTACAAACACTAAAAAGAAAGAATACTTCACATAAAGCCCCAATAAAATATCAAAAAGAATCAAATAGATGCCAAGAATGGTATGTAAGCATCTTTATTATTGGGCATGTCTTTTCAAAGCTAATCATGCCTCCAACACCTTCTTTACTCTAACTCAGCGTTCAAGCCAAACATGACTAAGAGAAAGATGAGTTTGATGATATTTTACTCTTCCCAAATTCCAAAAAATAAGCACTCGAAATACCCACATTATTTCCTAAATAAAGCTCAAAGTGACAAAGGAGAAACAAGCTCCCAAAACTAAAACCAAAATAAGCTTTCACTCCACATTTATCCAAACTCAACTTAGAAGTAAACACAAACAAAAAGAAAGACAATTTCCACATAAAAGGTCATCTCGTTGTAAGAAAAGACATAAACAGCCCTCCAACACAAAGCTATTTGTAAAACTTTCAATCCCAAAATAACTTATGAAAACTTTCTAATGAAATGACACAAAAAATCCTTTTTTTGTAAGAAATCTACCAAAGCACTTTCCGACATGAAACAAATGAGTGATTTTATATTTGGCATGGGATAAATTTGTGGATGTTATTCAACGAGAAGGCATTGTGAAGCCTTCCATCATAAAACATTCACAAGGCATATTATAGGACTTCTCAATGCGGAAATAATTCACAAAGCTCATTTCTAATATCAAGTGCACAACCATAGCTTGCCAAGGATTCAAAATCAACATGTTATTGGGAAGAAGAAAAGCAACCATGCTTCACTTAGAAAATCATAATTTAATAGCCCAAGAACTTTGAAGGAAGATAGCATTTGACATCTTGCTTGTTGTAACCAAAGCTCTTTCAAACAAACAATAAACCATAACTCTTTCAAGCATAAAAAAACAAATTATATGTCTTTCAAACATAAGACACGCCATCAATCTATCAAACATGAGGTAACTCATGAAATTTTCACGTAAAACAAACTCGTAAAGCTTTCCATCTCGAAGCACGTTTTTAAAGATGAAACATGCTCTTGAAATTTCTCCAACATAAAACAATTTCCGATAAATGAAACTCTTTCGAAACTTTTCTAAAATAGAGCAAATCTCAAATGCTATATGCCAACAAGTGTATATGAAAATTCCTTTCTGACTTAAACTCGCAAGTGCTTGATATTGAATGCATGTGTAGTGTCCAAACATAAGGATACAATAACTCTTGTTATCGAATCAGCAACAAGTGCCACAAATGCTCTTCAACAAAATTATGAGAGCAAGAAATCATTCATATAAAAGATTCATAGCAATGTAAGGTCCTTCTATCATTTTAAATCATCTCAAGAAGATCACAAGGACTTTATCACCTCAAAGTTCATGCAACCAGGTTTAAATAAAACCTCCCAGATTTTATGTTGAGAAAAAATCCAAAACACAAACCTTCACGAATATATGCTTAAGCATGGATCAACATGAAGAATTTGATAATAACAAAAAAAAGCATTTGATAATAACAACCACAAAAAGAAAGATTAATGCCATAAATCAAAAACAAGATACCATGAGGAGGAGAACAAGGCTAGGATAAAGAAGAAGGAAGACTAGAAGAAGGAGAATAAAAAGGATGAGAGGAGGTATACCTTGTAAATAAAGAGAGGTCGACGGCTAAGACTAAAGATTGATGGGTTGCTCGCAAAAGGAGGAGTAGCGGAGTTAGTTCGGCCTCTTCCTGGACTCAGTCAAGTGTGAGGAGAGAAATGGGGAAGCTCTGACGTCGGTGTCTCGTGAGCCAAGAAGAGACTAGAGAGGGGGAGGCTTCGGCCTGGGCTAGGTCATGCGAGCACAGGGAGAGGTGGAGGAAGCCCGACCCTTGGAGGTGTAGAGCTCGGCTTTATCGCATGAACAGAAGAGTAGGTGGGCCGAAAAGGATCAATATATGTTGATAAAAATCAATCGAGTACAGTTGAGTTGAATTTGACTTGATTCTAGTCAATCTAAAATCGAGTTTCAATTGATACCGATTCAACTCGAGTTTAACTCGTCATGGCTCGGTTGAGCTGATCAAACACAGCCAAGGGTAAACCAGGACAAAATTGAGGTTAACATAATCATCCATAATCATACATCCAAAAAGTATTCCATCAATTTGGTGTGTATTAATACGACCAACTAAATTCATATGTAGAATTTCGAGAGGTCTAGTAGTGGTGATATCCTTAATGGTATGGAAAGGTAGCCAAGTTTTCTTTTATAGGTGGAAAACATAACTCATATGCTCTTTAGTGAATTCTAGCTTGGGGATACCTCTAACAAAATCTATTTGGGTTATTTTTCTAAGAGTTTTCATACTGGCAATATATTTTCTCCTATTTCATAATCATGATTAATCCAACAAAATTTTCAACCACAGATTATCAGAATCATCAATACAAGATTAATTAAGCATATAAACATTATTTTTTTCCTTCTAAAAGAAATTTTTAATTTAAGATGATCATGCATTTGTTAGGAAGGAATTTCATATCAAAATGCTTATAAAAAAGTTGGCATATACTAAGAAAATTATATTTTAATCCATCTATAAAATGAAGAATTTAAATAATAAATTACTTGATTTTTTAATCATACCTGAACCCGCCACTTTCCAGGGGTTTTCACACTGTGTTACCGTCCTGTCAGACCTATCCCCTCTCTTGATGAATTGCTTCAGATCTCTAGTAATATATCTTGAACACCCATTATCCAGGTCCCACACAATTTCACTTGGACTTTTATGATATCATCCTTACAAAAATAATTAATTGTTAGATTTGAAAACCCAAGATAATTTGGATTCCACTTTATTCCTTAATAAATAGATGGAATAAATATTATGCTTTTATGTAATTGATTTTTTTCCTCCATATAAGACATGTTGTATGATGTATAGTACAAAGGTGGGCTATCTGTTCTACCATGGCACAACAGTAGCATCTAACACCTATGAATTGGCTTACTAACCTATGTGGGTGATAGTGCCTCTTTCTAAAGATATTAGATGCATGTTGTGTTTTAGGTAGTGACCTTTGTTCTAGTTTAGGTTGAATCTTAAGTGGTAGAATAGGTAACTGTGAATTATTTAAAAGTACATTTGCTTCCCCATTTAAAAGTTCATTTGCAATTTTGTAACTTATAACATCAAATTCTATTGCATGCTCTTTAGATTACAATTCCATTGCAACTACCTCTAGTTCCCTTGATGTTTCCTCTCTCTTAATATGATATATTTGCAAAGACTTATATGACTTAATTAATTCAATGCTTCTTTTTTAAATCATCTAATAATGATGCATATTTTATCCAATATAATATGATAGGATTTTATATTCGTATACTCTCTAATTTGTGTTTCATGCTCAATAATAAGATTAAAAAAAACTCCAAATTAGCATGCTGTTTCTTAAGCTTCCTATATGAGTCATGAATATTTTCAGAAATTATGAATAGCTCTTCAAAGGATAATTAGCAAATGTTTTGTTGATTATAATTATCAAGACCATCATTTGAAATAAGGAATATGTTGGTTACCTCCTCTTCCAATTCTTGTTCTAACGAATCTGAGGCAGAGTCTAGTGAGAAGGCTTTCTGTATTTAATGTTTCCCCTTTTTAGTATATTGTAATTCAGGATCCTTTCTATAATTTAATATTTCTTTAGCTTTTACCTTGTAATGGTGACTTTTTATTTTGGGGAAATTAGACATCAGATGTTCAGGCTTCCTGTATTCAAAATAGATTATTCCACAAAAAACTTTACTAGTTCTACAAGATTTTCCTTTGTTAAAATTTCGATGTCATCATTATTTTCACTTTAGAAAGCATTTGAATAATCAAGTAATTAACATTATATCATCATCTCCATAATATATCTATCTATTTCTTTCTGAGTCATTGGAATTTAGTGTCACTGTCTTCTCCTTCATCTTGTCAATTGCAATATGATATATTTGACTTAGATTTTACTGATAAGCAATAAGTGAGCCAAGAAAATTATCAATAGGATAATTGTTCAGCTCTTTTGATTCATAAAATAACTATAAGGTAAGAAATACAAAATCTTATTGACCTTTTCTAAATTAGATAATTCTCTACCAAGTGTATGCAATTGGGTTACTCTTTTAGTATATCTAGTGTACATGTCAATTATTGTCTCCTTAGATTTCATGCAAAATAATTCATAGTCATGCAACAATATATTTAGATAGGATTTTTTAACTTCAATGGTTTCTTCATAAGTGACATTTAACTGATCCAAAATTTCCTTGCCAGTTGTTCATGAAGAAACATGCATATAGTCATCAGACTTTAAAACACAAAAAAAAAAATATTCTAAACATTTTGTATTGAGTTATGCATAGTGTCTATCCTCAAATCTCCATTCAATAAAAGAATTTTCTTCCTTGATGCAATTAACAAAAATAGATGGAGGAGTACATCCTACTTTAATCATATGCCACATGTGAAAGTTAATAAATTGAATGAATGTTGACATGCAAACTTTCCGAAACTCATGTAGTATATTATCAACCATTAGTGGAGTAGTAATTACACATCTTTTAGTATTATTATGATTACCATTGAAATTAGCCATTAGATCAACTCAGGATTTTTAAACTAATAATACTAGAGAATCAACTATGATACTAGTTGAAAGTTCAAGAATGGGTTGTGATACCACTAGAATTACACAAGGCTAAAAAAGAGGAGGGCGATTAATGCTATAAAAAATTTCTCTCAAGAATATTCTTTTGAAAACTTAAAATCAATCATACAAACTTATACACAAAAAAATAATGAAACAAATATTTTTTGTCTTTTCAATTTTATAAAAAAAAAAACATGAAGATACATTTTCTTTTTTTTTTCTTTTTTGAATGAAATTTAAGTCAAAACTATTTTGTATAATCTCAAATTAGATTTAGAAGAAATTTTTGTGTGAATAAATAAAATACGAAAACCTGAGTAAAGAACGAGAACATTAAATTTATAATGATTCAGTAAAAATATGACTATGTCCACCCTCCAGAGTCCTCTCTTTTAATTGCACTAAACATTTAGTGACTCTTCTTTTGCTTCCTCTAAAAGGTGGAGAAGCCCTTATAAAACTTTACCACTAATCCGATGCAGTTGAGTAGCAAAATCCTTTTGACCCTCCATTTGAGGCAGAGAACCTAGAATCCCTTTTACTCTCCTAGTGAGGCAGAGTGCCAATGATCTTTGGCCTTAAAAATGTTCTCCTTAAAGATTCCTTGGAGATCAATTGAGACACATGGAGGAACATAGATAAAAGCATACTTAGTGTAATTGCATGAATCCCTTCTTACCCAACTTCTCGCTCATACAAAAACTTCTCCATCTCCTTCTCCAATATCCCTGATTACTCAGAATACAAGACTTCTCAAAGCACTTCCATAAAAATTTCCTTATATCCAAAGACACTTTAAAAGTATAAGAAGAGTGTTTAAATACAAGGCTTCCAAAAACCCTAATTTTTTAGTTAGCTAACTCTATTTATACAGTACAATCGATGGATTGTGTAATATAATTAGCTCAAATATTCATGTCCATTCAAAATGATGAATGAATCTTAGTATGATAAGTTTAATTATCTTAATATGATTATATAATATGTATAGTTGATCATATATTATGATTATTACATTTTACTTAAGTTCATCCAAGATAATCTTTGGTATGGTAAAGAATCATCTATGTCGATCATCCAGCGTGATTAGTAACATATAGTATGATAAGCTAAACAAATTAAGGTTCATCCAGGATGATCCTGGCCTCGGATGATCAAAATTTATCTCTGCCAATCATCCAGTACAATCAAGATAATACGCTATGATCAAACCATTAATTAAACCTTGATTTGATTGACTAATCATATGGATTAATTTAGGTATGAATTCAAATATCTATAGAATCATTATTTCAAAATAGATTATTCAAATTACTTGCCTAAATAAAATTAGTAGTAAGGGCTCAAATTTAAACTAATCTTCATGTATGATTAAGTTCATATAATACAATTAATTCAAAAAGATTAATATCTCAATTAACCATTCTAATTGATTTTCGTATCAACTAGCCATATAATACGATTTGGATCAAAAAGTATGATTTTTAGAAAAATCTAAACTTCATATTTGCACTCCCATGTGTGTGTGTGCATGGTTGCTAAACTAGTATATAAATTTTATAATACTTCACAAGACATGATCTTCAATAGAGATAGGTCAAGGTTTTACTCTTCTTTTAAAATGACGAGCAACACATTAATGATATGTTGCACTTCTCAATGAAGACACACTAAGATTTTCTGGGAGAAAAAAATGATAATGCAACTTATCTTCATTCTTAGCAGCATCATAGAGTTGGACCTTAGAACTTGGAACACCATTGTCAACAAGACTAATTGCTTTTATACCAAAACAAGGATTGTAAGGTGTTTCAACTGTTGGTGTTCAGAATATTGTATGTTAATCCCAAAACACATTAGGAATCTCATCCACTTGGCCCCTAACCTTCTCTAATTGGGGTTTTTAATCCTTTTTGAAATATTCTATTTGTAACATTCATTTCTCAATTTGTTTATGGGTGTACTACTATTGTATAAATAAGTTGAATATATAATGCTTGAAAAAAATATTTGAACGTTTTTCCTACAAATTGAGTTCAATTATCTACAATAATCTTTGCAGTAAGACCTAAATAGCATACGATATTCTTCCATAAGAATTCCTTTGAATTTTCTTTAGTAGTTTTTGCGAGTGGTTCATCTTCTACCCACTTAGTAAAGTAATCCATAGCCAAAAGAATGAACTTTCTCTTTCATGTTGCTATTAGAAATGATCCCTTGATCTCTATTCCAAACTAAGCAAATGGCCAAGGACTTTGAAGATTTAAAAGCTCAACTAGTGGAATGTCTGTAAGATTAGAATGTATTGGATAATTATTGCATTAGCAAACAAATTCTAATGCATCATATTTCAATGTAGGCCAATAGATTCCATAACTAAAGATATTTTGAGCAGGTAGTCTACCTCCTAGATGTTCTCCATAAATCACCAAATGAACTTCTCAAAGGGTTTTATCAGATTCTAATGAAGGAAAACACTTGGGATATGGACCTATGAATGATCTTTTAAATAATTCATTTCAAATCAAGATAAAATTAATGCCTTGTGGATTGATGTGAATAGTTATTGTTAAATATTTTAATATAATGGCATCACGTAAGATTGTGATTATAGGGCCCATCCAAGAAATTCTCTTTTCTTCTTCAATAGATTATATTTCTTTTGATTTGTATGTACTAGAAAATTGTAAAACTTTAATACATCTTCTACAATATAAATTAGCTGTAATAGAAGTAGTCAGCTTGGACAATGTTTCGACTCTAGCATTTTGCTCCCGAGGGATATGGATGATTTGATATAAATTAATGTGAAAGAGAAGTGATTTTAACAAGATAATATATTAAATCATTTTTGGATTATTAGAATCAAAATATCCTTCCACTTGTGATGCCACAAGTTGAGGCTTCATATTCTACAACTAAGCTTGACCCTATTATTAGGCTTCAAATTCTGCTACATTATTGATTGCTATAAATAATAAATGAAGTTTATAATCTAAAGTATTATTTTGAGGGGAAATAATCAGTATTCCCTCATTTTCTCTAAAGAATATAATTTTTTGCTACATCTGGAATTGTAAATCCGTCCACAGAGACAACAAATATTTGTCATGTGATTTTGGTTTGTGAAAAAATTATATAAAATTCTCCCAATTCTACAATTAATTTACTTATCACCCTAAAGATTATGGTTTTTGAAGGATAATTTTAAGTGTAAGTTTGGTATAGACACCAATCGTGTGAGCTTAAAAATATGGACATAAGGTTTTTGCTAAAAATACTAATGCCAAAGCCATTTTATCTACCAATCAATTTCTTCCATCTATATCAAACAAAATTTTATGTATATAATGAATAGAGAGTTAAACACCCCCCCCCCCCCCCCCCCCCGCAATCCATTTTCCTCTCATACTATTATTGAACTTATGGCATAGGGAGAAATTGAAATATACAAATATAATATTTCTCCTCTGATTGTTTTTTATAATAAAGGGAATGAAGCTAGATATAATTTGAGTTGTTAAAAGCAACCTGACTTTCGCTATCTATTGAAAGCTAGAATTATAAGCACTCTTAAGTATCTTAAATAATGGTAAATATTTATCTCCTGATTGACACAATAAGCGTGATAAAGTAGTTTTTCTTCCATTTATGTCATATACTTCTATATTTCTAGTAGGTGACATTTTGTATAGCTTTATATTTCTTAAGATTGACTTTAGCTTTTCTATGGGTAACCATGAACCCTGAAAATTTTCCCAATGTAACCCAAAACATGTAATAAGTGGGATTATGATGCATATTATAGAATCTGAGAAGATAAATCTTTATTCCAAATCTAAATGATGATGTTTATTCTCTTTACTCTTTACTAACAAGTCATCAAAATGAACTTTCATATTCTCCCAAAATGTTCAATAAAGACTTTATTCATAATTAAGGTGTTGATAAGTTGAGCTAGTATTTTTAATCCAAATGGCATGACTCAATAATAATAAAGCCTTTGTCAGTCTGGAAAGAAGTGAGCTCTTCATCAGTGAGATTATTTTTTATTTTGTTATACCTAGACTAATGCATGCATAAAACAAAGCATTTGATGGCCTTGTAGTAATTATCTAGGCTATGCTAACCATCTTTACCATAATTTCATTTGCCAACCTTTTAGGATAATGAACTTCTTGTATAAATCTTGCATCTAAAAGTTTATCAACTTCTTGCTCAATCTGTTACAAATGCTCTGGTGCAAAATTTATTTTCTTTTGAATGATCTATTTTAAAGTAGGATCTATTCAAAGGGATTGAGCATTAATTTTTGAGTTAATTCTAGACATGTCAGTCATACTCCAAGCAAAGATGTCTTGATTTTTTTGTAGAAAATTTATATATTACAATCTTTCTTTTCTGATAGAAAAGAACCAATATACCTTGTACTTGTATGATACTCATTTGATAATGTCACAATTGTTAACTCTTCTAGAGCCGAGGCCCTTTATACTATATCTTCATCTCAAAGATCAAAGTTTTTAATACGAAGTGTTGCTAATAGCCATGGTTTCGCCTACCTTAGAAAATAAGTTTGATCAACTTGTTAATTTTCATGTACTTTGTTAATCCTGATTGGAGATTAAAAAATTATTTTAGAAGAGGTACATAAGTGATAACTCTAAAAATTAATAGCAATGGTCACCTAAATATGTCATTGTATACTGATTTTGTTTTGAAAATAATGAATTAAACTGAGTCAGTAGTCTGCCAAGGGAATTCCCTAAGTGTGACAGGGAGAGTAATTATTCTCTCTACTTGCAGTGTTGATCATCAAGTCCATACAATAGTCCAGTAGCAGGTTAAAGTTTCTCTCTTAACAGACATATACTAAGAAAACATTAGTAGAGTAGATTATTCATTGTGCTCCCATTATTAAATAATACTCTTGTGACATTATAGCAGAAATCTCCAATACCCGTATTTATGACAAGCGAGTCTTTGTGAGGAGTATAGACCCCTACTAGGTTAGAATCATTATTTATGATTGAGTGATTAGCTCGTGCTTACTTTAATGATGTACCTTCTAGGTTGGTGAAGAAAACTATAAAAGACATTAGGCGTCCACTAGTAATGGTTTTAATTTCTCCAACCAATTGACAGTTAGTTTGTTGTTGTCTTTGTTGGTTTTGATTTTGCCCCCTAGTAAGATTAGATTCACGTCGAGTTGGTGAGTTTTGAGTGAACTGGTATATATACCATTGATGAACTAATCTTTCAATTTCTTCCATTAATTATCTTCAAGCTTCAGTAGTATGTCCCCAGCTTTGATGAAAGTGGCAAAAATAATCCTGGTTACCAGTATTTTTCTTTAGTGGATTAGGCTATTTACCATTCTCTTCATTTTGTAAAGACATGAGAATATTAACATGCATTGTATTGAATAGAGAATACTATTTCTTTGGTTTATATTCATGATTTTGTTGTGGTGGACGAGGTGGAAGATCTTGATTTCTTTTTTTGGAATTTCTAGGCTCCATCCTCCAATCCATTCTTTCTTTTATTAAATGGTTTCTAAATTATTTTTTAGGTGCATTAATAGCCTTATTAACAATAATTTATTCTTCCACTCTATGAATTAGGAAAGCATAAGAATGAATAGTCTCTCATATTAATGAAGTGTAGAATGGTCTGAGATGTAGCCCTCTAAGAAAAATACATTGTAGTAGCTCAAGATCTAGTCTGGAATTTGCCGAGCCTCAGAAGATATATTTTTAAAAATAGGCTTTTAATTATTCTCCTTCATTCTGCCAGTATCGAGAGATATGCGATGAATCATTAATAATTCTTCAATTGGTAATTTAATATTTAACAAAGAGCCTTGCATGGTGTGCAAAGTTGTAGATTATATTTCTAGGGAGAGCATAGAACCAGAGTTGAGCTTGACCCTTGAGGGTTATAGAAAAATATGACAAAGAAGTGCATCAATGGCTCACTCTCTATGCATGATTTTTTTGTAATGATCAATGTGCTCATACAAATTAGATGATCTATCATAATGATCAAAGACATGTAAATTGAATCCTGTTGGAATATGGTGTTGGAGAAATTTGTGTGTATGTGGAGATGATTATTGGATGTTGTGTTGGGGATTGAATTTGTTTCTATCCCTTAACAAGAATTTTTCATGGATGAGTCATCAGAACTCATCATATAAAACATTACAAGGAGTATCCATTAATGGTTAAAGATTTTGCATTTGATGGGTTCTAGGTGGAGCATATGATGAACTTGTAGCATCCTCCATTTCTTGATTATATTGTGGATAAGGAGTATTAGCCAGGTGATAACCATCTTCAAATTTTCTTCCCATATATTACCAATGATGATGTAGAAGAGAAATTTTATCGTTATGAAATGATGCCCTTTTTTAGATGACCTCCTTGAATATTTGTAAAATTCATGCTTATTGTTCCTCCATCCTACGAATTCAAATTTCTAAAGAATAAGGTTCTTCCATTGCATGATTATGACGTCCACGACTGCCATATGAGTTTCTAGTTTATTTATTATAGGAATGAGAGAATATATTATTAGTATTACTTTAATCAACAATTGAAGAAGAAAGAAATTGGTAATTTTTTTTCATAGATAGTGCCAAATTATTGCTGGAAAAGAAATTTGCAGTGGTCGGATAAAAAGGTTTTTCATCTTATCGATGTAAAAAAAATAGTGCACAAACACACAAAAAAAATTACACAAAAACCCCGAAAAGAGAAAAACCATGAGGCCTTGCCCAACTAAAACTGTTCTACTAGTGTTTGAATGAATTACAAATATCATCCTGTCCTCTAACTCATAGACAGGTAGAATACAATATATTGAAGAGTTTAGGAGTATTATGCTTAGTTATTATGGAGAAGATCAAGGGCATTATGAGAGTGTTCCAATGGACAGTTCAAAGTGATCCCCCTATTCATGGAGGATCTATCAAACCTTTAAATAACTTAGAGATGTCAAAATTGAGCAATTTTAAGCTGGTTGGATTCAACTCGTTGAACCGTTTTATTCGACTCTAAGCATGTCATATTTGTATATCATTAGCCCTAATTAATGTTTTAAAGCTTTCAAATAGCCTTTCATCATTTGATTTATACTCATTTGGGCTCGGATTGGACCTAATTTGGTATTGTTGGATTCTTCTCCTTGAGATGTTCAATTTTACTATAAGTTTGCTAAAATCAGAGTTCGGATGATCTTGATTTATTTTTTGAAGCTCCCGACTTATATTTTCTTCGAGATATGTGCCCGATCAAGGGAAATTTTTGATGAAATATCAATATATATACTTATATATATATTATGAGAACTTAAGTTTATTATATAGATATATTTTCATTATGAGTTCAGTAGAGAAAACTTTTAATCCAAATTATAAAATTAAATAAAAAACAAAAAAAATCTTAAGAATATAGTTTTTTTTTTTTTTGAATTATTATTTTAGCACATTCGAGACTTGCATCAACCATTGGCTTCCTACTATAAATACTGGACAATGCACTCACATTTAGAGCATCACCCAAGTACAGTGCAAAAAAGAACAAGCTAGATAGCTTCCCAACAAGCCATGGCTTTCTCCATTAGCTCCACAATGATCTTCCTCCTCTCTCTTGTGCTCTTTATCACGCTGGTTTCTATCGACAATCATTTACTCCCCGGCGAGAGGTTGAACCCAGGTAATTTCCTGAAGCAAGATCGATACATGTTGGTCATGCAGGAAGACTGCAACCTCGTCCTCTACAATCTCAACAAACCTGAGTGGGCAATGAAGACTGCTAATCAAGGCTCACGTTATTTCGTCACCTTGTAATCCGATGGCAACTTTGTCATCTACGACGAGCAGGAGGGGCGTAACAAAGCTATTTGGGCCAGTAAGACGGATGGCGAAAATGGAAACTATGTTATCATCCTCCAGAAAGATGGAAATTTTTTCTTATATAGTAAACCAATCTTTGCAACCGAAACAAATAGGTTCGGCTCTACTGCTGTTGTTGTTGCCAAGCGCAACCGCAAGGCGCACTTTGGTGTAGAGTAGAACATTATTGAAGTTACAACTAATCTGTAAGTTTGGGCAGTAGATGTTGGCCTTTTGCGTACGATGTTAGGTAGAGAATAAGAGCTTAATATAACCTTAAATTAGTAGAGTATTGCAGAGGCCGCACGCGGGAATGGAATGATAAGGCATGCCTTCATGGTTGGTTTGTGTATGTACCAGTTGGTTGTTTTTAATAATATAATAAAATGGCAGCATGATTTTTTTGATTACATATTAATTCAGTAAAATAATTTTAATATTTGTAATGATTAGATTGAGAAGTATCAAATCAGAGACGGCAACGAAAATCGATAATCGAATTTGAACTCAAATATCTACTTATAATTTTTCAAAAATATGAATGAACGGAGCAGATGACTCGGTAGGTGAAATTCTTCGTCCAGCTCCAAACCTTTACTGTAAAATCCTTAAGAGTTGATCAAATATTTGAACATTCAACTGCCAGAAGAACTTAACATATTTTTAACAACAAATATTTTTAAGCTTTTGCGAAGCATGCATCCTGGTGACTTGAACCAATTGTACTAGCTTTTGAAAGGATCTAACTAGAATAAGAGATCATGTGCAGTTTATTCAGAAGAAGAACTAACATCTCTCAAACCAACTAGAGTAACAGCTTATTCAATTTTTCTTTTGTAAACCGAACTTTTGCTTGGTCATATGGATTGGCACAACGATTTGAGATAAAATGCTTATTATGTTTTAAAGAATATAGCTATTCTGATTTTGTTTCTAAGCTTAACTATGAGTCTATGAGATTTTATAAAATAATGATAGTATTATAGTATCAAACGATATTTATAAGTAATTTTTGTCGAAGTTTAATGTTCGATATATCATTCTTAAAACAGTAAATATTAAAGTTGTTAAAATGAGAACATTTTTTAACTGTCTGTGTATTAAATTTTTAATTGTAATTTTAATGTTTACTTAATTCATGATTCCTCTCTGTTAATACGGCACTCGTGGAGCAGATAAAATGTAAGCACAAATAGCGTAGGTTGCTCAGTGTAAAGCTGCAAGGCAGTTATGATTTAAAGGGAACCATATATCCCACTCATCAAGACTGTAGTGATTAAGCTATTTTACCTCTTTATAACTATATATACTGTATAAAGGCTATATGCGAGCAAGGGAGAATAGAATGCTTTTAACATATCTTCTTCCTTCTTATATAGGTTTCTGTTTCCAGCTGTCATTAATTCAGGTTTTCATGGTATTAAAGCATAGTGTTCATGTGACTATTCTAATTCAATCATAAAACATTATCCTATTATCTTCTCCAATTAGTGAAGCCTCCTCAGCCCCTCTTGCAGCACGTCTGAGGCAGCTATCAGCTTTGGTTCCTCTTTGAAACACTACTCTATCCCTCCCCAACTTAAATTTTTGATGGGAAACAAAAAAAATATTATCTCCACTTCATTAAACTCCGAAAAATATCTGATTAGATGCTCTCAAGTGCTGAAAGTATTTCGAGCAAATGGATTTCAAAGTTTCTTAGATGGATCCTCCATTTGCCCACCTTAAAGTTCATCCAGCCCATCCCTTATGTCTCATACTCCATAACCCACTTCGTCATATCATACATAAATTTTCATTGACCAAAATTATGCTACTGCCTTATTCTTAGTCATTTCGCTTGGACTTCTTCCTTATGTTCTCTCCTTAGAACACCGTGCCGACATTTAGGAAACTATTGCTTTGCAACTTCAGTCTTCTACCAGTTCATTTGTAATCCAACTCAAGAATGAACTCCATCAACTTTCTATGAGAGATCATACCACGACACAATATCTAATAACAATTAAATCAAAAGCAAATTCCTTTGTGGCTACAAGTACCCCTCTCGATCAAAAGGATATTATCCAATATACTTTGGATAATCTTCCAACACAATACGAATTATACAAAACTATAGTCAAAACAAACCTACAACCACAAAGCATTGATGATCTATACACTCTCCTCTGCAGTGAAGAACAAAACATTGCACAAGAAGATGCTCATGAACTCCAATTCCTCCATATCTCAGTGCAAATCATGGCTCTCCCGGCATCTCAGTCATGGGGTGATGGTTGATTTAACACCTCTCGAGGTCATCCTCCCTACAACCTCATAAATGTCAGGACTACTTCCCCATTGGGTTGTGGTGATAATTCTATCACACGTAATCTCGAGGTCATCCTCCCTACAACTTTGAAACTAGTTCTCTTTTTCCCATTTGATTCTCCAGTACAACCAGACAGATGTCCTGACATTGGTCCCTTAGCCCATCTAATTTTCGATTAATCCTAACTTAGCTCCACTAAAAGTAATCTAGAAAAAATTACACTGTTCTAGGTAATCGTGATGGGTGCTCTGGAGTAAAATTTTGAATTATATAAAATTTTAAGGCTTTATCGCCTCTAAATAATGTTTAGATTTTCTTTGATATAAATAATAACAAACCCACTAAAAAGATGCTATTATACGTGTCGAATCATGAAATAATGTGTAGAGTAGAGTGTCAAATTCACAAGGAAGTATACTTACTTGCAACAAACTACTACTGTTTAATCTAATTGCAATAATTATCCTGCTAAAATAAAAATAATATTTTTGGAGATTCTATCATTGAGTGAAATAGCAAATTATTTGATATAATATTTAATTAAAGTTTATTTGGAATGATGAGTATTAATTGCATATCTTTCTTAATGAGACTCTTCAAAGTAATGTGATTCAAAGCATATGAATCCCTAGATCTCCGTTGAACTTGTAGAAGTGAAAAGGATATCTGCTAATCTCCTATAATTATAATTTCACCTTAAAATCCTAAAATATTTTACATCCTATGTCGAGGTATGCAATCATCCTATCTCAATACTCTTGGTTGTTCTTGCATTCCTCCATCGAGGCTACACATCACACTAAATTTTAATTACACATATAACCATTTTGTAGATTAAATAAAGAGCGGGATAATATTAAAAACATCTTTTAACAGTTTTAGAGCAACAGTCTTCATTAGTACTTAATAAGCATTTTATTTTATCAATCCAAAATAAGAGAATTAGCCATATAAAAATGAATAATAAGCAAACTCATTGTCATTAAACTCATGGTGGAATAAAAAAAATAGAGGTGATATTACCATAAAGGATCAAAGTATCTCCTTTACACTCCATCTCCCTTTAACTTACATAGTTGCTTCAAAAAAAATATAGGCTAACTGCTCTAAATGACGGTATCTTAAATTACATTAATCTTTCTTAGATTTTACTCTAAGTGAGAACTAGAGAAGTACTCTAACAAATAGTAAATTTACATAAGTTACTGAACTCCCTTACAAACATAATATTATAACTACTTATAGAAAAATATAAAAAGGCAACAGTCGCTGTGGTGCTTGAAATAATGGTGTTGCATAATATAGGGCATGGGAGGAGGCATGTTAATCAGGACATCTGATATAATAGTTTGAGGAGGCATGGCAATACAACACTCTTGGAGCAGAGAAAGTGGAAACACAATATAGGGAAAGTGGTGCAGTTTAAATTTACAATGCTGTGATGATTTAATCTAAACCATTTATCCCTCTCAACTGGGCTGTAGAGATGAAGCTACTTTGCCTCTTTATAACTATATATATTTTGTATACAGGGCAGAATAAAATACTTTTTACATATCTTCTTCCTTCTTATATTGATTTTTGTTTCTAGCATTTCTTAATGAAGGTTTTCACTCTTAAACATAGGTTCTAAATTGTTAGATCAATTATTTAAAAATTAATTTATAAATTAGCGTTATAATTTTTTTGCTTTATTATTGTAGAAATATATTATCTGAAATCAAAGTAATATTTCAATTAAATAGCCGAAGTTAAACTATTGAAATTATCGAACAGCAATCACATCAGATTGCTCTCTTACCATTGTTTTACTCTTCTGTTGCGTGATGTTTGTCAGCCTTTTGATTATATTTAACTCAAACATTTATTATTTTTTTTCTTTGCAATTATATGAATTTTTCTATCCTTTTATTCTTTCAACTTAGTTGATGTAATTAAAGTTATCATCCCATATATATAAGCTTTTTCATATCAGATGATCAATATAAATCAACTAATAAGTACAATTAGGCATCTCATGTTGAATCCAAAACAATTTATTTTTTGGTTTTTCTCTCCTAAGGACATTTGTGGTGGCCCGATCCTTGCTTCTCTTAATCTCTCTTTTAATTTCTTCCTCCCAATTGGACTGTAGAACTGGTGCGCCCAATCAAGTTATTTCTCTAGCATTACTATAGAAACAACAAACTTTCTCCATTTTGAGTGCCTCCTATCATGAATTGGAAAGGTCTTATTGCTACCCAACTAGTGCCAAGCTTAACCAACAACTCTGTCAATAATTTTCGAAGTCTCGAAGACAAAGTTTTCTTCTCTGATAATTAAAACGATGAGGTTTCCAAATCTTTGAACCTTACTGTTATTCGCTAAGATATCACAAAATGACCTTTCTATGGTTATTTCTTGCAAGCGATTGATAGAGTTTAATAACTCAAAAGTACCTTCGACCTTTATTTTCTAACGTATGGTACTTTCTCTATAAATTTTTTTGTCCTTAAGATCTTGGAAAGATAAATAATGGGGTTCCTTAGTTTTAAATAGGAGGCCATTGATTTTTAAGAAATGGACTCTGGATTTTCTTCACATAAAGGAAGATTTTAAAGAAGTAATGATATGGGTTGACTCCATAATCTTCCTTTATGCTACTTGTCTAAAGTAGATGGTTCACAAATTGCTAGTAAAATTGGAATTCGTTTCTTATTGAACCCTCTAATACTTGACAAACAAAATATGCAATGGTCACTGTACAAATTTCTATTAGCTAAGGTGAAGATAAATCAACACAAGTTACTTATGAATGGAATCTCTTAACGTTTTCTTACAGTGAAACTTTATAATATTTTGATTCTAATTATTGTTAACCAGATAACCTACTAACACACGCACACCCATCATACACCTCTCATTATGGTAGAAGCCACAACAAAAGCAGTGTACTTAAAAAAGCTTATGTATAAAAAAGCATTCTAAAATAAAATGTTTTCGAGTGGTCACAAATAAAAAAAAAAAAAAAGAACTAGAGAAATAAAATGTTTTGGAGTGCTCACAAAAATTTTGATGCAGAGCTTAGCACGGATATGCTACCTAGAAAGCACGACAATACCAAATTTATAATTATAGAACAAAATTCTCAAGTGCTATGCTGATAATTAGTTAAACCAATCAACCAAAGTGATGAATGGTAAACCAAAAAGATTTTTTTAGTGCTGAAGCGCCACCATGCTAGCATCGCAATGCTCAATTGGTTAATTTAGAAAATTTTAAATAGTAAAATTAATAATTGTGTAAAGAGGTTGGCACATTGTGAATTTCTTTTGTCTGAATGTGTGTGAGTGTGTGGGCTATCTTGGGAGTGTAGCTTGTCTTCTTGTATCTAGATTGTTGTAATGGTGTGGAGCAAAGTGAAGAAGTGCAAATGGAAGATTTTTGTAATCCTAACTTTGGACCATTTTCACCCATTTTTTATATAATTTACCTTGTTATTCGGTGTTTGGCAATCTGTAACTTGTTATACATTTAGTGAAATAAAATGTTTGCTATGATTGTTATGTGTAACAATGCCTCCATTTTTCGCTAGACATTTTCTCTAAATCTATAATTATTTGAAAGGCAAGTATTATTTATAATATATTTAATATATAAGGTATCCATGTTATCTTTAACTTCTTCAGGCTTTAAATTGTTTATGTATTGGTCATACATAAATAAAAAATTTATTGTGATCTTGAGCCTCAATGGAAGAATAGAAGAGGCATTAGATAACTTAAAACTTATCCCGGCCATAACATTGATATATAGTGGTGAGGATTATGGGTTCTTAAGGAGATAGAAAAACTATAGTTAGGGGGATCCTATCTTTTGTTATGATGAG
This sequence comes from Dendrobium nobile, assembly GCA_022539455.1. Taxonomy (NCBI): domain Eukaryota; kingdom Viridiplantae; phylum Streptophyta; class Magnoliopsida; order Asparagales; family Orchidaceae; genus Dendrobium; species Dendrobium nobile. Next base: position 57,588,191 of record CM039736.1, on the reverse strand, counting down.
ATAGGTAGAGAAGAAGAGTAATTATGCTCTGATTGACAACAAAAATAGTTATCAAACATCTATAAAGTAGTCATGTACTTTTAAAAAAAAATCATAGGTTCTAAATTTTCTAAAATTAGTGAATTTACTTTTTGCATTTGAAGACTTTCACCCAAAACCATCAGAATAATAATTTGACCTTAGGCTAGCAAAATTTTTGGGAGGGTGGTTCCACGTTCCAGCATGATTTGGATGGTTAGAGTTCTAATTATTGTTATTATTTCATTATTATTCCAACTAAAATTGAGATGGTCTCACCAGCAATGATTATAGTGTTAGAGTAGGGTTAATGGTTATGTTATTAATTCCATTAAATTAGTTTACCCCTAAAATACTAGGATCACTAGAGACTCCACAAATAAATTTCTCTAAAATTATAGGTGAATTCTGAGGTGAATTAATTCTAATGTTTCCTAATTTACTAAAATGGCACTTTCTTGTGTTGCAAATCTGGATCTAAATACTATGATTTTGTTGATAACAAATATTATTGCTTCTTTACCACTAATATTATTGCATATCTATTTTATTTGCCCCACTAACTAAGTTTTCAGGTCCACAAGATCACTTGTAATGCAAATCAACTCAAGATCAGGTAGATTAGGGTTGAGTCTTCTTGTAATTTTATTTCAAAGTATTTTTTTACTTTTCTTGAGTCAAATCTTGAATATGGTGGACCCCAAGCTAATTAACCTTGCACACACACACACACACATACACTCACGGGGAGAAATTTTTTGAGTTAGAGTATTTTTTTAGTTTTTGACCTAATAGTACAGGACAATTTGAAGTTGTACATACTATTAGCTAAAAATTGAAAATTAGGGTATCTATGCTAATTTTGAGTGATTAAACTAAACGTACTGGATGATCCACATCATTTCGAATAATCAATTTATATGATGAAAAATAGCCGTCAATCATAATTTAGGTAATTTTTTAATTTTGATTTTTTGTTCTAATCGTAAAGGATGATATTCATTGTCCTGGATGATTTATGACAATTATGACAAAACTGATCAGATGAAAAGGGGAATAATTATGGTTAAATTGTTCAATCATATCGTATAGGATGATCCATTTGGATCGTACCAGATGATCTAGTATATATTGCAGGAAAATCCCCTATCGCTCAAGATGAATAACCATACTTTTCTTTTAATAGTCCAAGAGAATTGTACTAGACATTCCGAGAGGGTTGCAAGACGATATAAAGATTGCCACCTATCATCCCATTTTGTACTGAACGGTCAATATAGTATCTTGAACTAATCGAAGGGATGATCGTAGGATCGTACTAGATGATCTATATAAATACTTATATTGATCGTACAGAGCAAAGGTGATCATCCAGGTTGAAAGGGATGTTTTGTACTAATCATATAGGATAATATATTAATCATCCAAGACGATCAGTTGTGCATAATTGAAAATTAGGGCTTCATTTGGAGGCTCTTTACTTAAGCAATTGTATTAACCATTGAGTTAATGCTTTGTTGTGGAGTTGATCTATGAGAGAGATTATAGAAAGAAGAGGGAGAGCTTGAAGAGAGATCTCTTTGAGGGAGATTTATGAGGGAATAAAAAAGGTTGCTCTAAGGTGTTCATCAACTTCTTCATGTTATTCCACTAGTTCCTTGGTGTCTCTGAGAAGATCTTCTTTTGCATTAGATCCAGGTTCTTTTCCTACTCCAGTAGGGAGTAAAAGGATTTTTGGGTTCTCTACGTTTGTTAGGTGGGTGAAAAAGTATTTCCAGGTTCTCTGCCTACTCGAAGAGCGAGTAAAATGATTTAAGGTTCTCTACCTCACCATGTCGGTAGAAAAGATTTTATAAGGGCTTCTCTGCCTTGTTGTTGGAGCAAAAGGAGAGTCACTTTAGTTTAGTGTAATACTTGGAGAGGAAGTTTCCAAGGAGTAGACGTAGGTCAGATTTGACCGAATCACTATAAAATTTGTTGTGTTCATTACTTTTACCACATTTTATTTTTGTCCTTTTTTGTGATTTGTTATATGATTGGAAAATCTTATTGTACTGAAATCATGAAATATATTTTTCTTGCACATCAAGGGTTATTATTTTGTTTTGAAATATATAAAAAGATGAAAACATCTTTTTCTTTTAGTTTAAGAATTTTTTAAAACTACTAATTCATCGCCCTCTTGGTTAGCCTTAGGCTAAATCTTTAGTGTGCACAACCCTCATGAACTTTCAAGTGGTATCAGAGCGGGATTCATAATATCAAGTTTTAGAAAACTTTTGAATTTTAGATCAATGGCTAACTTTGGAAATAAAAAGACTGTGGAAGGATATTCAATTTCAAGACCATCTCTTATTGGTAATATACCTTTTGATTTTTGGAAAACTTATATATCCACCTTTTTACAATCAATTGATTATCGTATGTGAATGCTTGTTAGGAAAGGTTATTATGCAGCTTTTAGATTTGTTAAAGGCTTTAAAATTGAAATTTCTTTTGCTGGTTGGACTACTAATGATAGAGATCTAGCACAATAAAATGCTAAGTGCTTGAACTTTTTTTTTTGTGCCTTAAAATCCGAAGACTATATACATATTTCCACTTATTCCGCTAGAAAAGAAATTTGGAATATTTTATGTATAACAATTGAAGGTACAAATGAAGTTAAATAATCTAGGCTGAACATTTTTCTGCATGATTTTTAACTTTTATGCATAAAACCTAGAAAATCTATTTTCTGAAATGTATACTAAGTTTACACAAGTTATTACATTCCTATATGCCTTAAGAAGAGAACTAAAAAACTATGAAAAAATTAATAAGATTCTGAGATGTTTATGTTCTTCCTTTGATGCAAAAATTACTGTCATTACTGACTCTAAGGATTTGAATTTTTATTCAATCGATAACTTACTTGGATCACTCATTGCTTATGAGCAACGAGTGAACCAATAGAAGCTTGATGTAGGTGAGAAGAAAAATGAGAAAATTATAGCCTTAAAGGATGATGATTCTAGCATTGATTATTCTTGTTCTAAAAATAATGACATCGCTTTAATAACTAGGTAATTCAAGAGCTTCTTAAGGAAAAAAAGCAAAATCATCATCAGAAATGAAACAAGGGTAATAATAATAAGAATTCTAAAGTTTCTTCTTGTGTTTTTAATTTTGAATGTAGGAATCCAGGGCATCTGAAGTCTGATTTCCTAACTCTTAATGCTTAACAAAGAAAGGAGAAAGGTGAAGAAAAACCTAAGTTCATGAAGGAAAAGAAATGGACCGAAAAGGCTTTCTGGGTGGACTCAAAATCATACTCATCTGAAACTAAAGCAAAAGAGGAGGTATCAAACATGTGCTTAACGGTTGATGATCATCTTGATCACTCTAATCAAGAGGAGATATGTGAGCTTACTTATGATCAATTACTAAAAGTTTCTAAAAAAGTTTATTTTTTATATAGGAAGCTTAAGAAATTGCATGCAATCCTTAAAACTAATTTTTTAACTATGTAGAATGAGCATGAATGCCTGAGAAAAGATCAATCCACTTTAGATAGCAATCATATGGTGTTACTTAATCAATTTGAAGAATTGAGTAAAAAGCATATTGATTTAACAAATTAACATGATTCCTTGAAAAGTTTATATATTGAACAAGAAAATATATATAGGAACTCGGATACTGTTGCAACTAATATAGATAGTAGGGAGCATGCTTTGAAGAAAAAAATTCAATTCTTAAAAATGCAAATAAGTTTTTAGAATCTAATTTAATTGCTTTCAAAGAAAATAAAGAACCTCTTACACTACAAGAGTTTCATAATCCATCACATTAGTATGCATTCTTCAAACCAAGGTAGAGGCACAATAACTTAAATAGATTCGTAAATCCTTTTTTTGAAGTTAGATATTTTTCTTGTGGCATGCTAGGATATATGTCACACACTTACACCATTCACTATAGAACATATTTGGTGTGGAGACAAAAAACTTCAAAACTCACAGCATAACATGCATGTATTTTATATTTCTTTCCATAAGATGGGACCCAAACTGTTTGGGTTTCCAAATCTAATATCTGATGATTTTATAAGTGTGCTCTCATAGAAGGTCTATTGAGAGCATGTGGTACCTAGTAGTGGATGTTCAAGGCATATGACTAAAGATGCAAATAAATTCATTCCATTGGAAGCTAGGGTAGGAGGCCATGTAACACTTGGAGATAACACCAGCAGGAGAGTGGTGGGGTCATATATAATTGGTAACTCTAAAAACTTTATCATTGAAAATGTTTTATTGGTAGATGGTTTGAAATATAACCTGCTCAACATAAGCCCGCTTTATGAGAAAGGCTTCAGCATCAAATTCTTATCTACCAACTGCATAAAAAGCTTAAATAATAAAACTATTTTATAGGGAAGGAGACTTAATAATGTCTACATGGTTGATTTAAATTGCTTTAAATCTGACACAACTCTTTGCTTAAAAACTATTGCTGATGAATCTTAGTTATGACATAGGAGAATGTGTTATGGAAGTATGAAAAATTTTACGGAAATTATCCAAAAAGACTTAGTAAGAGGAATTCCTAAACTAGAGTTCTCAAAAGACCACATGTGTGATGCCGGTCAATTATGAAAACAAGTCAAATTCTCTTTCCACCCAGTCGAAGACATAAACACTAGCAAGTTATTAAAATTCCTACACATGGATCTCTTTGGACTTGTTAGCATTGTAAGCTTAGGAGGGAAAGTCTTTGGCTATGTGATTATTGATAATTATTCAAGGTTTACTTAGGTTAGATTCCTATTTCATAAAATTGAATCATTCTAAATGTTGAAATATTTTTCTACTTATATTTAGAGGAAGCTAAGTTGTAAAATTCTAATAATTCATAATGATTACAGTGGAGAATTTGAGATTAAAAGTTTTTAATATTTATATAAGGAGCAAGGGATAGACTATAAATTTTTAGTTCCTAGAGCCCCTCAGCAGAATGGGGTAGCTAAAAGAAAAAAATGAACCCTAGTAGAAGCTGTAATGGCCATGTTAGCTGAATTCTCACATCCAAAATACTTTTGGGTTACAGCCTATTATGTTCTGAATATGGTGAATGTTAGATCCAAACTTAAAAAGACACCCTATAAAATTTTTAAGGGCAGTACACTTAACATCTCTCACCTCCTTGTCTTTGGATGTAAATTATTTATTTTAAAAAATGGGAACTCTCAACTTGAAATTTTTGACCCAAAATCAAATGAAGGAGTGTTCCTAGGTTACTTAAGTGTTGGGAAATCCTATAGAGTCTTCAATAAAAGAACACTAGTAATTCAGGAGATCACTCATGTTGTATTTGATGAATCTGTAATTATGGAGGGTCTATGTTAGAAAAAGAGGAGGTTGTATAAGTCATCCAAGGATTAGAATTTATAAATATGGAGGAAAGGGTAGAACCTGAAAACACTTTGTCTAAAGAATAGAGATATTCTTCAAGTCATCCTAAGGAATTGATCTCAGGAGATCCATCTAAAGGTGTTAAAACAAGGCATAAAAAAGAGGTAAACCACTCTACATTCATTTCAATGATTGAACCGACCAATCTAAATCAAACCCTATTTGATGAATTCTAAATCCTAGCCTCGCAAGAAGAGTTTAATCAATTTGTTAGGAATGATGTTTGGGAGCTAGTTGAAAGACATAAGGACCAGAGTGTGGTTAAAACTAAACGGGTTTTTATAAATAAAATTAATGATTTTGGAGTAGTAGTGGGAAATAAGGCAAGATTGATGGCTAAGCGGTATAATAAAAAAGAATGGATTAATTTTGAAGTGACTTTTGCCCATGTATCTGGATTAGAAGCCATTAGAGTGTTATTAGTCTTTGCTTGTTTTAAGGGATTCAAACTGTATCAAATGAATGTTAAGAGTGCCTTTTTAAATGGGGTGATAAAGGAAGATGTGCATATTGAACAACTCCTAGGCTTTAAAAATTCAAAATTTCTCAATCATGCCTTCAAATTAAAAAAGACATTATATGACTAAAATAAGCACTCAGGGAATATTATGAAAGGCTAAACACATTCCCACTAAAAAGAATCTTTGTTAAGGGGAGCGTAGAAACTACCCTATTTCTTGAAAAGGTAAGAGATGAACTACTCGTTGTCCAAACTTATGTTAACGATATTCTATTTGGGGCATCTAATAAATATCTATGTGATGAATTCTCAAAAATAATGAGTAAGAAATATGAGATGAGTCTCATGAGAAAACTGACTTACTTTTTGGTGTTTAGCATAAGGTAGAAGGATGATGGAACTTTTCTTAGTCAATCAAAATACTTTAAGGATTTCCTTAAAAAATATGAAATGAATAAAGCCAAGACATTTAGTACTCCCATAAGTTCTACTGTTCAGTTAGATAAGGATTCAAATGTAAAATATGTTGATAAAAAGAAATATAGAGGAATAATTGGATCACTTGTTTACTTGACTGCTAGCAGACCTGATATTATGTTTAGTGTTTATCTATGTCCTATATTTAAGGCTAATCTAAAAGAGTACCACTTGACTTCTATTAAGAGAATTCTTAGGTATCTCTTAGGAACTCCAGACTTAGAAATATGGTATCCTAAGTATAGCAACTCCTTTAAAATCATAAGATATTCTGATTTTGATTTTATAAGATGCCAAGTTGATAAAAGAAGCACATCTGGAACTTGTCAATTAATAGGATAGTCTTTAGTCTCCTGTTTTAATAAAAAATATAACTCAGTTGCGCTGTCCACTGCTAAAGTTGAGTACATTGTCTTAGGAAGTTGTGTGGCCAAAGTCCTCTAGTTAAAGTAACAAATTCTTGATTTATGATTACCTGTAAGCACAATTTCAATCCTCTGTGATAACACTAGTGCCATCTACATTTCAAAGAACCCAATCCAAGACTCCGGGACCAAACACATTAACATAAGGCATCACTTCATTAAGGACTATGTTACTAAAGGAGATATAGAGCTATACCATGAAGCCACTGAAAATAAACTTGCTGATATCTTTACAAAACAACAATTCTTTGAAACTTTCAGCATCCTAAGAACTAGATTAGATGTCATATATATTAATGCTAGAAAGTGCAGCTTTCTATTTTTTGATGTTTTTTATTTTTATTTTATTTGCATGTCTATTTCTATTTTATATTTTTCATTTTCTATTATTTTTTCCCTAAGTTTTGTTTAGGAATCAGATCAATGATTACTACTGATATTGATTTCATAAATGACATCATTCCCTTATTTTTGGTTTAAAAATTAATAGACAGTGTTTGACTTCCCTAAATCAATTAAGGCAAGAAATATCGATGATTGTCTCTCTTCCACTAACCCCTTTAGTGGTGTATTTTTCTTTTTGAAGAAAAATCTATTTCAAATTAAAGGTTGTTCTTTGAAATTGAGATCTTTTTATCTTCTTATAGTTATCTATCTCATATGAATAATACTCAAATTCATTAAATTACTTTCAAGTTTTCTCGATCAAGTTATTGTATTTATCATATAGATATAAATCTGATTTATGGTTTATTCTTCCTTATATTAGAAAGTGAGTTTTGTTCTCTTATATCTGAAAATAAATCTCCCAACTAAGAGTCTTTAAAGGTGTTGAAAGAAAGCGAGCTTACAAATATTGACAAGAGGTAAAAAATTAGCCTAAAAGAAAATTGAAAAGAAGCATAATGATTGCAAAGTAATTTCAAGATATACAAAAATGTATCAAAAATAAAAAGATGTGCAAAGAGCACCAAATTATTAAAAAAGAGGCACAAAATGAGCCTATAAAAATAAGCTTCCTTATCTTTCAAATATTTAAATCTTAGAAGAATTCATATGTCACTTGATATCTTTAAATACTTGATTTCTAAAACTCATAATTTTGATTGATTACTTTGATATATTATTCTATCTGATATTTTTTTGAAATGAAGTTTTGAACAAATCAATTTTCTTATCTAATTTGGTTTTTGAATTAGATATTTATTATAAAAAGATTTTTAACATGTAAGGAGTTCGAGCTATGGTTAACAAGATCAATTTTCTACCTTTTCTGGATTTTAGTATTATTAATTCATTTATTACTGATTTTTAATCCTCTCATATGAGAAATTTATCATTTACGAGAGATGATCGTTTAAATTTTTTTTTTTTTTGATTTATGGTTGTTTTTTGTTTATATTTTTGTGTTATTTTATGTTCTTTGTGTATTTTTATTTTTTTCTTGAAGAACTCCTCATCATCACTCTCTATATCCTGGTTTTTTTAGTTTTGCTCATATCATCCAGAATGATCTACATCACCCTGTATGTTATGAACAATAGTACACCTCTCTGATCACAACACATCCAACGGTTGACCTAAACCAATTATCGATGATCATACCATACGATTTGTCCATCATACTAGATGATCCACATGGCAAAAATAGTTGAATGATTTAAATGTTGTTAGGCCAATCCATTATTGCACATCGTTTGGGATGATACACGTATTCATGCTGTAATTCAATGGTCTTACAGGATGACTTCTCAGGACGATCGCCTTGTGTCTAATCATCTAGTATGATATCTGATCGTCTGGAATTATAAAATTAATATTTCTGGACAAAGAGATAAAATTTTCAGCCCACACACTCAACATACTCAAAGCTTTATCTACGAGGAACTGAAAATCATCTCTAACAAGTCTTCTCAATGCAACTTTGATTCCCAAATAGGAAACGTTTTTTATCTCCTTGAAATTCATAACTCTTGCAATTGCGTTTCTTTTCCTTCTCTTGACTACTTTCCCAAACATAATTCTATATCTATTAAAGTTCACCCTTTGAACCGTCCAACCACAAAAGCCCGTAAGGATTCCTTTAATCTCCTTAATCATCTTCATGTTTGCTTCAGAGAAAACTATAATATCATCAACATATAATAAGTGAGAATTCTTTGGCCCATTAGGAGAGATACAAGTACCAACCAGTTCCTTTTTTTGAGAAAAAGCATTTGAGAGAAGTTATGCACAAGTAAAAAACAAGAATGGTGATAAATGGCAACCTTGGCGAAAGTCTCTCCTTGCTTCAATCCAATTAGGAAAATTCCCATTCTTTGATAAAGAAAAGAAAGGACTATAAATACAATCCAAGTTAAGATAAGCAAACTTAGTTGGAAGACAAAAATACTCCAATGCCTTACACAAAGTTGGCCATCCCATTGAATTGTATGATCATTCCATGTCTATTTTGAAGGAAACTAAACCTTTAAAAGATTTAGAATGCCTAAACTTGTGGAAGATTTCATGAGCCACTAAGACATGATTCGAAAGTTTCCTCCCTTTCAAAAAAGCCACTTGTTCTTCTGAAATTAATTTTGGAATAAACAGAAATAATCTATTTAAAATCATCTTTGCCGCAATCTTATAAATAGAGTTGCATAGACTTATCGGTCTAAAATTGGAAGGAGACAAAGGATTTTTTACCTTTGGGATCAGCACTATGATAGTTTCTTTCAACTCTTTACACATCTTCCCAGATTTGAAAAAGTGATCCAAAGCATTCCATAAATCATCCTTAATTATGGTCCAATATGATTTGATAACTGAATAAGAAATACCATCGTGTCTCAGAGCAATGTTCCCACCGAGATCTTTGATTACTATCTTCATTTCTTCCAAAGAAAATTCTCTATTCACCACAGGAAAATCTTCTTCATTTAAACTTTTCGACATATTAAGCCACCCAACCATAATAGAGCAACTCCTATCTTTCCACTTATCCTTGATGTAACGAAATAAAACATCTTCAATTTGATGTTGGTCTTCAACAATCAATCCGTTTTCTTTTTTGATTTTGTGAATGAAATTTGAATTCTTTCTAGCACTAGCATATTTGTGAAACAACCTTGAGGTAGTGTCACCTTCTACAAGCCATTTAACATTGGCTTGCTTCCTCCACCAAGTACAAAGCCGAGCCAATGTAGAGTTCAAAACATCAATTTTCATTTTCAAAAGCCACATGTCCTCATATGAAAGATGTCCAAATTCAATCTCCTTATTTGCAAATCTAGAATTTCTTTCTTCAGCACTTCTTTAGAATGATTTAAGTCTTTGAATTTAGATTTACTCCAATAATACAAAGCCTTTAAAGATTTGTACATTTCTGATTCAGAATTTGAGGAAGGCCACCAACCGATTTTTTCCTCCAAGCATCTCTAACCACTGCAGTTGAAGCTAGAATTGAGGCCCATATATCTTCAAACTTGATATTCTTCTTACATTGCAAGTTGAACTCCAATAAATTCAACAAAATCAAACAATGGTCTGAAGCAACTCTAGCCAAATGCCTAACCACCAAACTATGAGAAGAGTTCAAAGTTGTTGAATTTAGAAGACATCTATCTAACTCCTCAAATATCCTTTCAGCCCCCTTTTTGTTGTTACACTAAGTGAACTTGAGTCCAATATATCCAACCTCATGTAAATCATTACATGTTATAAAAGACTTCATCTCCTTAGGTCCAAGGGAAAATACAAATCTTTTCCCTCCCTTTTTTTCTTCCATAGATAGTAAGCAATTAAAGTCTCCACCCACTACCATAGGAATTTCTTTAGACAAATGATATTCTAATCTCTCCCATAGAGACCTTCTCTTATAAACATTCATACTTCCATAAATAGTACCAATTCTCCACTTACCTTTGTTAAGAACATCTAACTCCCCTACCACAATTTGGGAGGAAGATTCCAATACTTTGAACGAAGCCGTATTTTGATTCCATAACACAATAATGCCACCAAACAAACCTTCGGATGAAACATGACAAAAGTCCCAATCACTACCCACCAGCAAATTAACATCTATCCTATCAATAGAAGACACCTTGGTCTCAAGCAACCTAAGAAAAAGCACCCCATGTTCCTTTATAATTTCCTTTAGGTATAGAGAAGCTTTACTTTTCCTAGCTCCTCTATAATTCCAAAATCCTATGGAAGACATCATTGAATAATAGAGGAAGAACTCCCCATCTTCTCCTTTGATTCTCCTTCCAATCATCTATTCCTTAGAACCAATTTAATAGGTCCAAATCCTTTGAGCTGCTTTGTACCGATTTTATTCACATTAGATGATCCATCTCCAGAGATGCCCAACTGAACTACCTTCATTTCAGTTTCAGATTCCAGGACATTGTTTACACTTTAAGCTTTAGGAATCGATGCACTAGGGGACTCAAATACCTCAGTGTCCCGGCATTCCCCTTCCTCAACCAGTTGACTAAAGATGTCAAATTGATTAACATTATTGGGAATGCAATTAGAATTTGAAACAACATTCCCTCTTTTAACAGATAATTCCTTTATCAAGTCCTGATCATCATTACAAGGTGGGCTAGAATTTACCTCATTCTACAATTCTTCAACCCGAGTGAGTGTTTCCACATTAACATCTTCATTTTGTTTTCTTATAGCATTCCCATATTCCTTTATTCCTTGAATCTTCCTAGCAACTACATCTTCTTTTTCACTCATAGATTTGTTAGCTTCCTTCATCACGAGCCTAGTCCACGTATTCTTGAATTTGAAGTTTCTGAATCTTTTCTTCCCATAGTCCACATGATTCCAAGGACCATAACCTTCTATGATAACCTCATTGTCTCCTTCCAGTGAACCTACCTTTGAGTTAGGCTTAATTGAAGCATCAATACTTTACTTAGAATTTTTTGTTTGATTAGAGACCATAATATTTTCTGAACTTGCATTTGTACAACTATTCTTCAAATAACCAATCTTGCCTCAATTGAAAGAAAAGTCAAAAATACTTTCATATTCAATCTTCTGGTAAAATTTACTAGAAATTCCCTCCACTTAAACACCCAATGGAAATTTATTCTCAAGCTTGATCCTGAAACATATTCTGGAAAATTCTCTTCTTCCCCATTGAAACATGTTTTTGTCAATTAAATAAGGAGTTCCAACCTTCGAAGCAATTATACAGACATTAATTTCATCCCAACATTGTAATGGGAGATTAGGCATTCTAATCCAGACTAGAGCCATCAATCCTTCTAAAGATGTAGGCTAAAATACAAGAGTCCATTTGTCCAAAACAATGATATGCCCATCACATACAAAGGTCTGCTAGATAGAACTGAATCAAGAGCCTTTGAATCTTCAAATGCACATAATACCCAACCTCTTTCGAGTAAAGTCATATGAAATTTTGCAAATTGAGTCCATTGCCTCCTTAACTCCACACTGATAACATGGTATGGAACAAATTCTCCAAACAGTTTCACCACCAAAGATTTGAGTAATTTGTTTGTATTCTCTACCTCATTTTGCATATGAAGCTTCACTACCCCATCTTCAGATAAACATTCACCAAAATCAAAACCAACTTTTAAAATTTATTTTTTTACTCCAAGCATTAGCTATCACCTTGCTCGATTGTGGAGGATGATCAGTAATCAAATTCTCAATAGCTTTGCAGTTGCCTAGATCAGCAGAAATGCAATTGCGAACCTTATCCAAATCATTAACAAAATGTTGAACATCATCAAAAATACCCATTATAGCTATCTTCTCCATAGCTACATATTCCGAATCTTGAACAGAGTTTGAAACTTCCCAAACCAATTTTTCATTTCCCATTCTACCAGAGACATCAGATGAAATGATGTCCATCGACACCACCATATCAATTTTTAGTTCATAAACCTGAGACACACAATTGGAAGACTTGAGATCAAATTTTTCTTATCTTTGAAAACCAGATGGATTTTGGAGTCTATCTGAGACCTCCGTCAAAACTTTCTTACCCTTTCCAATGCAATCCAACTATTTTTTGGGCTGAAGTAACCCACCTTCATTAATAACTAGGGGTAAACCATATTTGAATCTTGACTTGGCCTTGTGATCAAACACCAGGTTTGCATCACCAAAAGCAGATGATGACAAACCATGATTTATATTGCACACCATTGTCAAATTCTTATCTAAAGTTAGGTAGATCATAATGAGGAGCAACCCATTAAACTATGCACTTGTTATATATGGTTAGTGAAGAATGTAGCTGCTTCCATAGATGAGGTACATCAACTAGAGATGGTGAGAGGTATAGGTTTAGATACCATGAAAATTATCAAATAAATTCTACAGTGGAGAGTAAGCCATGTAATGGCCTATTGGATTGGTGGAGACCAAAGTAAAAGGGTTTTGCAGAATGATGTTGATAAGTTGATTGGTAGATAATGGAATTTTGAATTTCAACCTTCCGTTTGGAAGGTAGGTGGTATTATTTTTCTATGGAAGGATGGGGTGGTTTCATTTCAGAAGAAGCTACAATCACAACATGCTTGATGGATTCAGTTGGGAGATTGCGGTTGTGTATGCCAACAATGAGAAGAAGACTAGGAGGAACTTATGGGATGACATTTTTGGGCACCATGACACTAATATGCAACTTAAGGTTTGTGGTGATTTTAATTATATTCTTTCGCAAGATGAAAAGAGAGGAGGTAAGTCGTTTAAGCATTCTTATGCAGTTTATGAGATGGAGGAATTCATGGTTATGAATGATTTGATAGACCATGATTTTTTTGGTTTGGCTTTTACTTTGACCAATAACAAAGTGGGAAGAAGTAAGATCCAGTGTAGGCTGGATCGCTTTTTGGCGAGCTCAAGTTTTTTGAGTTCATTGCAGGATTTATTGGTTAAGAACCTTATTTGAGTCACCTATGATCATTGCCCAATCCTTTGTTGTGTTCTGGGTAGTAAAAGAAGAAGTTCACCCTAGTTGAAATTTGATGTTTGGCTTATTTATCCGATTGCTCAGAGGATTGTTCTAAAGCAGTGGGGCATCATTGATGTTGCTTTGGAGGTGAATAAATTAAAGAAAAAATTTAAAAGGACACTCAGGTCTTTTTACTTTTAGAGGAAGAACAAGTTTAGAGAAATTAAAAAGGAAAAAAGGATCTTGAGAGGGATATTGCATTTTTGCAACAATTGGAATGTGTTGGGAGTGGTCAATCTAATAATCAAGTGATTGATTTGAGAGAGAAGGTGCATAAATTGAATGGGTCTTTGGCAAGGTTGATGAGCTGGTGGAAACAAAGAGAAAAAATCATATGGATAGAAGGAGATGGGAACACTCATTTATTTCATACTGTGGCATCAGCTCGTAAAAGGTTGAATTGAATTAGAGAACTAGAAACTTCTAGGGGGGGGGGGGGGGGGGGGGGGTTATTCATGATAATAGGAGTTTAATAAAATCATGTTTTATTTTTTCAAACTAAAATTTGATAGACATGATATTAATGGTGAGGGTTGTCCTTCACTGACTAAGCATAAAGAAGTTATTGACAGCGTTGTTGAAGCTCTAGACAGATAGTTATCAGAAGAAGAAATTTGGGAGGTTGTTAAGTTGTTTGGTAAGAATAGAGATCCAAGAAGAGATTGGATCCCTAATTATTTTTTTAAGAATTATTTTAGCATTGTTGGAGAGCAGGTGATAAGAGCCTGCTTAGAATTCTTTAGTACAAGGGTTATGTTAGATGATTGGAAAGTATCGGTGATCATTTAAATTCCTAAGGTGGCTCAACCAAATCAACCGTCTAAGCTAAGGCCTATTAGCTTATGGCATACAATATAAAACATTGTTGCTAAGGTTATTTTAAACATGCTTAAGCCGATTCTTCCCTTGATTATTTTGGAGGAGCATGCTGCATATATTCCTAGGAGATCTTTTTCATATTACTGAATTATTTCCCAATAGGTAATCAATAGATTCAAAGTTTCTACTACTTAGAGTGGGATGCTGGCATTGAAGATTGACATGGAGCAAGAATAGGATAAGATGAGTTGGGATGCTTTGGAGTTGGTGTTGCTAAGGATGGGGTTCCCTACTTGGTTTAGATGTTGGGTTATGAACTGTGTTAGCTATCCCAGGTTTTCTCTACTCATTAATGGATAGTTGACTGAATGGATTACTACTGGGTGTCGTTTTAGGCAGGGGTGACCCTTATCACCCTACTTATTCATCCTCTATTTGGATTTACTATCCCTTGCACTACAATAGAAGGAGCAGTTTATAGGGGTGCCAATTTTGGTGAGGGGACCTATGGTCTCTCTCCTCTTATATGAAGATGATATTATTGTGTTTATAGGAGTTTCCATTATAACAATTCAGATTTTTACCAATACTTTACAAGGAGTATTGTTCTTGGTTGGGGCAAAGGATCGACCAGAGGAAGCATGTGGTATTATTCAGCAAGGGAAAGCTAGTCTAGAAGAAAAAGTGGTTTGCTCCATTTAATTAAAAAAGGTTGAGGAGATTGACTACCTTGCATCAATCTATTTTTATGAAGACTGGGCAAATCAGAGTTTATTGGACTTATCCAAAAGAGGGGATCTTTTGTGAAGGCTTGTGGGAGCAAGCTAGTTTCCTTTGCTTGAAGGTTGACGTTTATAAATGCTTCTCTCAAGACTTCTCTAATATATGCTATGACTCATTCTATGATGCCTAAGGCTATGCTGATGAAAGATGAAAAGACTACTAGATTTTTTTAGGGGAAACCCACAGAGGGGCCTACGCATTGATATAAATTAAAAATTACAAGGTTCTTAAAGGGGCCTCAAGCTCTTCTACTGCTCAAACGAGCTACAAGAAAAAAAATAAAAAATCCTAAAAGCTGAAGATCCCTGCTACGCCAAAATACTAAAAATCCTATATACATTCTACGGTGGTCAAGAATGAACACCAAAAAAATGGGGAGACCGCCCACAAAAGCTCTCAGCACAAGCTCCCTTATCCAAAACTGAGTAGAGCAATAATCTGCTCAAAACGAATAATGCAAAATAGAGAAAAAAATGCAAACAAAATAGCACAAAAAAGACAACTACAATGGAGAAGAGAGTACCACCAATGAATCATGTTAGCCAGAGAGAAAGTAAAATTAATCCTCCCAAAGTATAAGGTCTTCCTCAAAAAAACCAGAGAACTCATAATATACTAAATAAAAAGTCATAAGTACGATAAGAACAGAGTAAACCAGCTAGTATAACAGTTAAAACAGCCCAAAACCAACCTCCCATCACTCCAGTTATTACCAACAACCACCAACTCAAGAAAAAGCCACCCCCCATAACTGCAGAAGGACCAAGAACCACTACAAGTCTCGGCCAAATAACACAACACCCAAAAGTCCCTACCAACAATACCATAGTAAACAGGAACCATAACATAGAAGAGAGATCACCTAAAAACAAAATGAAGAAACCAAGTATCCAGCATATACCAATAGAACCGAATGTGTAACCAAAAATAGTCACAAAATTCAAGTTTAAACAGTTAATACCAACAGTGATCGGGCTAGAGGAGCTCAGGTAATAATGCAACATGCTATCATCATATAGAGAGAAACCTCATGCTGCTCTATCCAACCCCACATCCCCAGCACACAACACCTCCTAGCAAAGCAGAAAAAACCAGATAACACCACCCAAAAAAGAAGCCCACCCCACCAGAAAGCGACCTCCCTCTAATTAACATAGACCTAAAAAGCACGCCCATCCCATATCAACAAGAAAATCTTAAACACCAAAGAACACATAACAAAGAACACAGAGCTCCTAGAGGAAACAATTGGAAAAGGAATGCCAACCAAAACTAAACCAGCACAAATCCAAGAAAATAACCAATAGTGATCCAGCAACCCCACCATCAACCTAGGAAAAAACCACCCCCAAAAGCCAGATAACTCAGGATTCTCAAAGCCAAGAAAAACAAACAAGGATAAACCAGTAAAATTCTAAACAACAACATAATGGTGCACCAGCATAACCTAGCTCACCATCATCCCAGGAAA
Source organism: Dendrobium nobile (assembly GCA_022539455.1). Classification (NCBI taxonomy): domain Eukaryota; kingdom Viridiplantae; phylum Streptophyta; class Magnoliopsida; order Asparagales; family Orchidaceae; genus Dendrobium; species Dendrobium nobile. Next base: position 57,571,288 of record CM039736.1, on the reverse strand, counting down.
CAACCAGCTAAGATTCCTAATGCCTCAAAGGTTCTTCCCAACCAATGCCAAGGTAAGTAGAACAACAAATAGGCAAACCATCAAAAGAAGGTTGCAATCATCGCTCCACCTAGAAACACCATGGAACAAATGACAAAGAAACCAAAACCCCAAAAAACCAATGCCACCCTCCACCAGACATAACTACAGCCAAGTGTAAGAGAAGAAAATCCACCCAACAAGCAGCAAGGCTGCAACACTCAAACAAAATAATAAACCAAAATGGAAGCCAATTAAATCCTAACATAGGGATAGGAAATTTTGTCCAATCTTAAGAGGCCTCTAAGAGGCACAGGAGAATTGGCTTCCACAAAATCCTTAAAGCATTCAGTACCAGCACCAATCCGAGCTAACCACCTAGCACAAGCATTTCCTTCTTTATGCACATGACAAGTGTCAATATGAATAAAAAACATCAAATGCTTAATATCATAAATAATATAAAAAGTCTAAGGGTCATAAGTAGAGTCCACACCATTGAATAAGAATTGAATATTAAGGGAAGACTCAATATCAATTGTAATACTTGTAATGTCAAGGGATATATAACTTCTTAAACCATAAAGAACAAAATTAAAAGTTGCCAAATGGGGATTACCCTTAAAAGGCCAAGCAAAACCAAGAATAACATTACCTTAGCCATCTATGATGATGACACCACATCCCATAGTGTTATTCTCATATTCAGCACTAATGTTCAGCTTGAAACAACCCACCATCAGTTTAACCCAAAAAGCCAAACAAGGAGAGGGAAAAAACTGCAACCTGATACCTAAATCAGCAACAACATAATAATAATTTTTAAGCCCTTTCTTATAAATTAAATTAATAGAAACCAGACTGTGTAATTTATTTTTCACATTTAGAATGACCCTCAAGGGATCCATTTTAGTACCATTAAACCAAAAGTTGTTTCTTTCCAACCAAAGATACCATAAAATCATTGAAGATGTAGCATTTCTAAAATGGACTTTAGAATTCACAAAACAAGCCTTAAGGAGAGTATAAATGGACATATTCACATTAAATATATTTAATTTAAAGATATCATCAAAGTAGCACCAAGTTTTAATAGCTATAGGCCCTGACACAAAAATATGATGCATACATTCTAAATGAAAACAACACTGGCATTTAGAAAGAAGGATGAACCCACTTTTATTCAAATTGTCATCCGTCAGAATAAATCTATTTAAAATTCTCCAAACAAAAGTAGAAACCGTAGAAGAAATGATTTTGTGCCAAACCATAGAAAAAATGGAAATAACATCTTTTTTATGTCTAAAATCATGCCAAGCATATTTTAATCTAAACAAACCATCACTAGCCATCTTGCATAAAAGAACATCTTTAGAATCAAAGTTAATAAGAATAGTGAGAATTTTCTAAATAATGCAATTTGGAATAACCTCAGTAAGCTTGTCATAATTCCAACAGTTATCATTAATAAAGTAACTAACCTTAACCACTACGGTGGAAATAGAATTAATAAGCGAATCAATATAGCAAGAATTCAACCATTGATCATGCCAGAAAAAAATATTACCACTCCCAAGACCCCAAGAGAGATGAGGCTCCACCTCCCACTTGATCTTGCACAACCTTTGCTAACCTTTAGAATCACCAGTATTAAAAGAACAAGTAGATGGATTATTCCACACACAATACTTAGAGAACATAAATTTAGCCCACAATGATGCTTTAACATGAAAATTAAACAATAACTTATAAGAAAAAGTATGGGCCAGGTTAGCCATACTTTTGCAGCCAAGCCCTCCCTCTTTTAAAACACCACAACATTTGTCCCACGAGGCCCAAGAAATTTTAGTATTACTACAAGAGCCTTTCAAAAAAAAAACTTGTTAAGGATAATATAAATTCTACTACACACCAATTTGGTATAGAGCATAGTTTGAAAGCAATAAATAGGGAGAGAAAAAATCACACTTCTAATGAGAGTACTAGATCAATTCTTTGGGATAAAGGAACTAATAAAAAATGGTTGCATTATGCTACTTGGAAGGTGTTTTGTAGACTGATGAAGTTGGGAGGATTGGGTATTCATGCATATTCTAAATGAATTGGGCCTCTTAGAGATAGACTTACTTGGAATTTCTTATCTAAACATGATGGGTTGGCTTGGAAATGTCTTAGTTCCAAATATGGAACAAGGTCTTGGGATAGGAATGCCAAAAGGAATAATTTTGAATCTTGGAAAATTATTTGTGATGCGGCAGATTGTTTACAAACATGCACTAGATGGAAGATTAGTAATGGAAAATCCATTGATGTCCTAAATCAGGTGTGGATTTGGGATAAATCACTGAATGATTGGCCCACCTTTGGGGACATGGGGAGGTTGGAAGGGATGAAGGTGTCTCAGTTAATTACACCAGATGGTTGTTGAGATAGAGCATGTGTTAAGGACCTATTTGGGGTGTCTATGGGGGGATTCATTTGTGAGATTCCTATTCATCAAAAAGAGAATGAAGATAGATTAGAGCTTATTAAAGCTCCAATTGGTAGAACAATTTCTAGTATTATTTATAGGGAGAAATTCAAGCTGGAAGATGATATGGTGGTTGACATTTACAAGCTCAAATTACTCCCTATAGTTAGATTTTTCAGGTGGAGAATGTATAAATGGATTTTTTCCATGGAGGGATGGCTGTGTAAACTTGTATTGCATAGTGAAATGAGGTGTCCATTTAATTGCTGAGGTATGGAAGATTTAGCACATGTTTCTGTTGGACGTATACAGGCTACACTGGTTATTGAGACTTTGGAGAAGTTGGGATTCATTTTGCCTAAGTTTAGGAACTTTCAAGAACTGCAGGAGAAGATTGGTAAATGCAATAAAAAAGAGATTTATTATGCTGTTTTGTATTGCAATGTGGTGTTCTTATGTTGGAAGAATAGGATTGATAAAAATCAAGGTAAAGCCTATTCCTCCCCTCTTATGACTATGGGTAATATAGGGGAGACGCTACATCAGAGGAAGAGGAATTTTTTTGGAGCACTTAGACTCCATTCAACCTTTTGGGTTATTTTCTTGCTCATGGTACCCCACCCCTACCCCCTTAAAATTGGGTAGAACTTAATGTTGATAGAGCTTTTCATGATAATAACGTTGGTGTAGGAATGGTGGTTCACAATAACCATGATAATCTTTTGTTAGCAGCTGGCTGGAGTATTGTGCATTCGGATAATTTGGAGGTGGAATTCACTGCTTTGAAATATATCATTAAGACTGTTGATAGTAGAATGGTGGGAATGCAAGGTATTATGATTGAGGGAGATAATGTAAGCATTATGATGCATATGAAAAAAATGTGCAAGGCAGCTAGGTGGAAGGATAATGCTAATGAAGGAGATGATTAAAACTAGATTAAGTTATTCAATATGGTAATTTTTGTGCATAGACTGAGAGAAAGTAATAATGTAGCACATTATTGTGCCCAAATGGCTATGGAAGGACATTTTGGTGGAAGTATATAGAAGGGAATTCTTAGTATTTTCCTCAAGATGTCATATACTTGAGGAAAATTATTTGCCTAGTTTGGTTCAGCCGTAGGTTCCTTTTTTACGGACTTCTATTTTGTTTCTTGGTTGATGTAACCTTCATTTGATTGTAATGAAGAGATTGTTCAAGTAATTGACTATTCGTTAGAGATGTTAATCCCCTATGAACGAGCCCGAGGCTAACGAGGGGGGGGGGGGGGGGTGAATTTGTAGCTTTAAAAATTCTTCAACAAAAATAATAATCTTTTGAAATATTTTAAAACATCAAAGCATATGATCACCCACATAAAATAAAGTGTGGAAAGTAAAAATGCAAAAATGTAATAAAAAAGAGCACACCAAATTTTATAATTGTTTGGTTAACTTGACATATGTCCACTCCTTTGAGCCTCTCGTTCAGGTATTGCACTAAACTAAGTGTCTCTCCTTTTGTTCCCATAGTAAGGTGGAGAAGCTTGTATAAAACTCTTTTTCATTGACCTTGGTGAGTTAAAGAACCCAACTACTTTTGCTTCCTCCTGAAGCAGATAGAGAACTCGACTCCTTTTGCTTTCTCCTGAAGCAGGCAAAGAACCTTATTCAATTGCTGAAGAAGACCTTCTTAGATCCTCCAAGGAACCAGAGACAATGACTGGAGAAGACGACTCAAATCCTTTCTTGGAGCAACCTTTGTGAACCCCTCACAAACTCCCCTTCACAAGACCCTCTTTCTCTCTCTCCCAAGCTCTCCCTCTCCTTCTCTTGGCTTTCTCAGGTCAGGATAGAAACTAAAGATCACTTCTTGAATAAATAAGAGATCTTATATATAAGAGCTTAAAATTTTCCCTAATTTTCAAGTAGCAGTCAAAGATCGTCAAGGATGATCGACAAATCATCCTATATGATCAGTATATTTTCAGCTCATTCGGCCATGATGATATAGGGGGGATGGATGATTAGAAGATTTTTTTGTTCTGTTGTCTAGGATGATGCATACATCGTTCTATACGATTAATTCAAAACATCAAATATCGTATAGAACGTCATTCTATTTTGCCAAACTTTACATGTTGGATGATAAAAAAGTAACTTATTATCCAGGATGATTCTTGGGTCATCTTATACGATTAGTTTAAAATAATAAATATTATCTAAGATGACTCAAGAAGATATTAAGGTTTTTTAACTCATCATCCAGGACAATCCTATGATCTTTCAAGAAGATATGATTGATCAATCAAACCTTGATTGCTTTCCAAAATCATCAACCTAATTTAGGCATAATTGTAATGAATAGTTGAGGATGATATCGGATCGTCTTGTTCGATGTCTAAAAATAATAACATCCCTAAGAGAGTTGTCATCTGATTCTTTCTGATTTTAGCCTATCATCCAGGATGAAGTTAATGCCATCTTGGATGATTTTCTTAATTCAGTTGTAGGATGCCTTAATTAGGGTTTCTATTTTTAGCTGATCATCGAGGATGATTTTGGATCATTCTGTATGATATAATAAAAAATAGAAAAATTCTTAAGCCGACAGAACTTCTCCTGAGTGTGTGTGTGTGCGAGGTTACTTAGCATCATGATCCACTTTAATACATTTGACTTAAGAAAAGGTAAAAATACTATAATTATACTTACAGAGTGACTCATTCCTAATCTACCTAATCTTGAGTTGTCTTGATTTATAATTGACCTTGTGGACCAGAAATGTTAGTAGGTAGGGTAATAGTAGTAAAACAGAAATGCCAGAAAATTTTTCTATCATCTAAATTATAATCCTTGAATCCAAATTTGCAACAATCTCTCCCTTTTTGATGATGACAAACAATTATTAGGTAATTTAACTTGAGCAGATTAATGAAACATAAAGTAAATAAGAATAGTATGAACCAAGAAATGCAAATTTTACTAAAAACAAGAAGGTGGTACTAACACTAAATAACAGTAGTACAAAAAACAAAAATATAACAAAATAGTACGAACACCCTAACACTACCACTACTCTCTCTTTTAACATCACAAAAAGGAGGAGGAAACATAAAAGAAATACAAAGAAAAACATACATAATAGAAACTAACAAAAACAGAAAGGCATTACAAAAAAAATAGTTTATAGGTGCGGAGGTCCCTGATCATCAAAAGGAGGTGGTGGTGGAGGCTAAAAAAAATTAGAAATGGCAGTGAGCTGTTCCCCAAACTAAGCCATATCCTAGTCATGCTGTTATTGCTGGTATGGCATGTATGCATCAAATCTAGTAATATCTACCTCATACTGCTACTCCTGTGCAACAACATAAGAGTTAAACGTTGCCTCCCACTAGTCGAACCTCTCCACCAATTGATCTAGCTGTGACTGCTTGCAGATCAAAATAGTTATAGGAACAACTTCCCCCTCAGTTCCCTCAGCCTCCTCATGCTCTAGATGGAGACGAGTGCTATGAAGAACATGGAAGGAGGTGTTGGTGTAGTAGGCATGCTGAAAATCTGGTGGGGCAGGATATTAAAAACTATATTTGGTTTCTAGGACATAAGATATGATGTGTCCTAAGGCAAGATTGGGCTTTCTTTTATGACTTGGACACCTAATACTAGTCAGGTGCTTAATGTATCAAAAAAGAAGATCAGCGATATTGAACTCCCTATGGGCTATTATATAAAAGGTGGTGATAGAAAGGAGGGGAGTGATGTGGACACGATTAGTAGCCTTTGGGATTACTGAGGTGCGAAGAACATGTTTGATTATCCTAGCATCTTTGACTAAGGTTATAGATGCCCCATCATGGTAGGAAACATTTATATTCCTTTGTAGATGGTTGGCAGGACTTAGTCGTAATCACGATATGAAGATAAAAGGTGAATCTTATCTCTAGTAGTTGACAGTTGGAAGAGTTCATGGAAATCTTGATAGATAATATCTATGGACTATCTATTTATATAGGATTATAAGATGATGTAGGTGGAGTTGATCCTAATGCTAGCGAAGAATTCATAAAGGAGTTCAAAGTTGAGCGGAAAAACGAGTGTAAGAATGAAAGCGAGGGAGGTGTGAGGGAACAGATTCTGGACTGGATAAGTGAGTGTGCGAGGGTTGACGATCCTTAAAAGTGTGATGCCAGTAGTTTGTATCAAAGATAGAAGGCTTGGTTAGCTACATCAATTAAACGAGGGTTAACAAATGCCCTCTAGGAATTGCTAGTCGCAATCTTAGACCATTTTTCACCAGCCATTGATAAAGATTTAGAGCTTAAGGGAGAGTGAAAGAAGAAGAGATGGTTTGAGGATGAGAAAAAATTTGAAATTTATTATTTATAAAGAATAGGCCATATCGACCAGGACGATCGCAGAATCGTCCAGGATGATCAGGAAAAATTATGGCATCTAGGACAATCAGTCAAAAAAGCAGTCTTATTTTCTAGGATAATAAGACATCATCTGGATGATTAGACTCAAGTGATCATCCTGATGAGTCAGCCTAGATGACCGTTGACAAAAAAAGATCATCTCGGATGATTAAATGGATCATCTAGGATAATTAACTATAATAGATTATACATGCTGAATTTAAAATGTGTAACCATCTTTGCCATGTTGATGATCTAGGATGAACAGGTGTAATATTCAAGAAGATCATAAATAATTGAGGATGATTTGAATAGACTATTTAGGATGATGCAGATAATCCAAGATGATCTCAAATAATCGACTCAGGTTAGCCATCAGATGGAAGATGAAGGGTAGATTGATAATATTGTCAAGGATGATATGAATATCATCCAGGATGATGTGATCAAAAAATTGAAGATTTTGTTGATGGAAGGTGGTGATCAGAAGAGGCCCTAAAACATAAAAAATTGTAAAAATAAAAAATAAAATAACTAAAAGACTATTAAAATGACAAAAAGAATAAAAAAATATTTTTTATTAAAGTAAAAATATGATAAATTTTCCATGTGATTGAAATAAAAATCTATTGGAAAATGGGTTAACATCATTTAAATCAAAAAATGGTAGAATAATCGATCCTGTTAACCTCAGCTCAGACTTCTTATAGGGTAAACCATCTTTTAAAAGAAAGATCTAAATCAAAAAAAATAATTGATAAGAGAAAGTTATCTATTCTAAACTTTGTTCCAGAAAATATCTTATAGAGTAAAATAGCAAAGTAATTAGTCACAATCATGAATTTTGAAATCAAGACTTTGAAAATATCAAATGACACATGAATTCTTCTAAGATTTAAAGGTTTGAAAGAGAAAGAAACTTACTTTCTTGTGGGCTCATTTTGTGGCTCTTGTCAATTACTTATCACACTTTGCATATCTTTTGATTTTTTTATACACTTTATGTATCTTTCAGTTTTTTTCTTGGCGATCATTGTGCATCTTTTTAATTTTTCCTTTTCATGCTCATTTTATGCCTCTTGTCATTTTTACAAGCTAGCTCCCTTTTGAAACATTTAAATACTCTCAGTTGTGAGAATATCTTCTAGATATTAGAGAAGAAAAACTCACTCTCTAATATAAGGAAGAGCAAACCACAAAGCAAAATCAAATTCATATAATAAATGAAATGCAAGATTAAGAAAGCTTGATTGAGTTGCTGTTAGAGAGAGAGAGAGTCTGAGTTTTTTAGAGAGAGAAAATTAGAATTTTTTAATATCCGTTAGGCGGTAACGTTCGGCTTTGCGAATGGCGGAGGATGATCGTCGGCACTCTGCCTGCGATTGTCCCAGGTTTGATAGGAGGTCTTCTCCTGAGGATCTGAAGATGAGGAGCATCATCAATGACCTCCGGCGAAGTTAGTATTCAGAATTCGATACACTTTCTTTGTCATCAAATTCTCTGTTGGTTGCATGAAACTTGAATATCATGGAGTCTGGAGATGGTTCAGCAATATTGAATTCTAAAAAGCAAATTCAATCACACTGGATGAATCGTCAAGGAGCTTTGGTGATCAAGGAAAACTCTATTCCTTCTGCAAAGCTAATCAAACATGTGGAAGGTAAAGTCAAAGCCATTATAGATACGATGGATACAGAGACTCCTATCAACTTGAAATCATCTGAAATTACATCTGATATTAATGCATCAACTTCCGGAATGAAGATTTTTGTTAACCGATTCATGAATTTGAATGTAGTCCCTGGACCTTGTCGTAGCGCGATAAATGAGAATTCGTTGAAAATGGTTAACGATAATCTACATTTTGTCCTAAATAAGGATAAAGTATTAGATGTAGTCAAGATGAATGATGTTATGCCTACATCAATAGCATCGGATCAAGTTAATCCTTGGAGTAAGAAGCCTTACATTAAGTTGGATTTCAAAGATGAAGAGGTTATGTTATAGGAAGATGGCAAGGCAGTTAAACTCAACTTGGAATTGGAGGAGAAAATTCAAAAAGACTATCAAAATCTTTGGTAGTTAAGGTTTTTGGAAGAGATTTACCTTCTAACATAGTGGCGTGGGAATTAAGGAAGTAATGGAGACAATTTGGACAATTCCACTTTACTACATTAGGCAAAGGATGGTTTTTGTGCTCTTTCTCTTCGGAGGAAATGGTAGAAGTCGTTCATTCAGGAGGGCCTTGGTTTGTGAATGAACACATTGCCGGTATAGAAAAATGGACTCCGGAATTTAATTCTTTTTCTATTGAAGGCCTTACTTCTCCTATTTGTATTAGAATGCCACACCCTCGCAATGTTGGGATGAGAAGAATGTAGCTTGCATAGCTTCAAGAATTGGTAAACCGATCATGCTTGATGGGAATATGTTTCATTGGGGAAGAAGAGAGTTTGCAAGAGTCTGTGTGAGGATCAAACTTGATCAACCACTTCCTTTAGAAGTTTGGATTGATAGCATGGGTGGAAGGTTCTTTCAAAAAGTGGAATACGAAAAAGTTTCAAACTTTTGCTTTGTATGTAGAAAGATTGGTCATGTTGATAAGGAATGCATCCCTTTGAATAAAATCCATAATAACTTGGTGATGGAAGGAGATGGGGTTGTAAGGAAAGATGATATTAAAGTTCATGAAGTTCAAAAAGATCCTACCTATGGGCCATGGATCTTAGTTAACAATAAGAAGAAGAAGTTCTCAAAGAAAGGGAACAAGTTGAAGATTCCTAACTCTTCCAGATATGTGAGGAAAAATGTTGTTCCAGAGGCAGCTGTGGTAGCTAATAAAATTGCTAAGGCAGATGGCTTAGGGAATAAATCAACTCATGAACTCCCAAGAAGGCCAAGTGTAGTTTATTCCCAACTAGTAGGAGGCAAAGTCACTGTGGAGAAAGATACTGAGGAGCAAACAAATCGTGTTAATATTCAATTGGAACAGGATATGTTGGTCAAGAACAATAGTGTTAGCTCAGAGCCATGTCTTGAAGCTCTTGATAACATAAATGGGAAGGGTTGCTTGCGAACTCAGGTATATCCCAAGGGATTATCTGCGAACTCAAGTACTCCCTATCAGAATTCAGTTCTCAAAATTCAGAATAAATTTTTAGAGCAAGAGGGGGTTCTTCCAGATCAAGGAGGAATTGGAAATAATTCTTCCTTTGAAGTTAATCTAGTAGAAATTCAAAATACTGGAGATGCTGCACAGAACTTAGGTGCTGAATTTTCTAATACAGGCCGAATTGCTATTTTAACAGAACAAAGAATTCCAGAAGGAAAACTAGAGGCCGATTCGAACCAAAAAGTTTTTGTAACACCGAGCAACAAGTTTGAGCTGCTAAGTGATTTATGTGAAGATGGCATCGGTGTAGATTTGCAAGTGGAATAATTGGAGGATGAAATAGAAGAAGGTGAAATTACAATGAAAAAGGAAGAATGTCATAAGAAAGTTGGTTCAGCTATTGCTCAAAGCATTGCTAAAAAAATAGTGAATCCCTGCATGAAGTAAACAGTTCTGTGAACATGGGAAAATCTTCTTCTCAAAAAATTAAGCTTGCCAAAGAAATAAAGTACTTGAGACCTTTAAACTTAATGTCAAGACAAACAAGAAACAGTGTTAACAAGACTAAAGGTGGGGGTATATCCCCATTCAAGTCCAAATGAATTCCATCAGCTTTTGGAATTGTAGGGGGGCTAACAAGAAGGACGCCTCCTTTTATTTGAAGGATTTTATAAAAGAATGGGATGTATTCTTTGTTGGTATTGTTGAAAGAAAATTGACTTCTCTTTCTATAGAATACTTTAATAAGATGATGGGAAAGGATTGGAATTTCATACTTCATCCTTCTAGAGGAAATTCTGGTGGAATCATGGTGATTTGGAATTCTATTGTAGCAGATTTTTCTTTGATTAATTCATCGGATCAGTGTATTCTAGGTGAACTGGAGAATTTCAACAAAGGAAAGTGGAAGGTTGCCACAATCTATGGTAGCAGAGAAGTTCAAGGAAGAAGAGATTTGTGGAGTTTTTTGGATGGAGCTGTTGATCATGAGGTTCCCTTTGTAGCAGAAGGGGACTTCAATTGTATTCTTTCTCAAGAAGAGAAGAAAGGAGGGAAAAAATTTTCATTCTCGGGAGGGCCAATGGAGATGAAATCCTTTATGAACAGGAATGACTTACATGATGTAAGTATTCTTGGTTCTAAATTTACATGGTGTAATAACAAAAGTGGGAGTGCCCGGATACTAGAAAGGCTAGATAGAAGCATGCTGAATTCAAAGGCATTGGATCAAATCAATCAAGCTGCAGTAAGGCATCTGAATAGAATCGCCTCCGACCATTGCCCCATAGTTTTAAAGCTGTTTAATCAACCTCCTATTGGCAGTAGACTTTGAAAATTTGAAGACATTTGGCTATCTTATGTAGCAGCTACTTCTGTGGTTAGTAATTCCTGGGCTAAACCAGTGAAAGGTGATGACATGGAAGCTCTAAACAAAAGGTTGAATAGGGTACTAAAAGCCTTATTTTTTTGGAGTAAGATAAAGCAACAAAAGCTAGAAGTATTAATGAAAAATTTGAAGATGGAAATTGAAGAATTATAGCTTGAAGAAGCTTCTGATCAAGTTTTTCCGGTCAACAAAAGTATGATCCTGAAGAAACAAAATTTCTGAATTTAACTCTACTCTAGCAAGATTAAATACCTGGTGGTGACAAAGGGCTAAAGCAAAATGGATGAAAGAAGGAGATTTGAACTCCTCCTTCTTTCATGCTTATGCAAAGGAAGGAGAAATGTCAACTCTGTAAGACAACTGAAGAATGAGGTTGGTGATATGATTGAAGATCCGGCCAATATAAGAGACTGTTTTGCTCAGTTTTTTAAGAAGAAATGGAAGCTTAGAGGCTGTAAATTGTCAAACTGGCCTGTTTTTGAAAACATCTTGAACCAAGGAGATTGTTATTTACTTGAAGCTGAATTTACTCAAGAGGAATTGGAGATTGTGATTAAAGAGCTCGGCAACAATATTGCTCCCGGAATAGATGGGATCACATATTCTTTTTTCAAAGCTTACTGGAAAATAATAATGAAGGAAGTGTGGAAAGCCATACAACTTTGCTTTAATTCAGGAAAGATGTCTTCTTATTGGAAGGAAACTTTGGTAATTCTTTTACCCAAAGTAAACAACCCTCTAAGTCCATCCAAATTTAGGCCTATAAGCCTTTGTATGTCCATCTATAAGATAGTGTCTAAGATCCTATTAAATAGATTAATGAAAGTCATTCATTGCCTGGTGACTGAAGAGCAAGTAGCATTCATAAAAGGAAGGGCTCTATCTGATCACATGCTCCTAGCTCAAGAACTTTTCCATAAGTTCTGATTTTCTAAATCTAAAAGAGGAATGGTGGCAGTAAAACTTGATATGGAACAAGCATACGACAGTATGGCTTGGGATACCCTTAAGAAAATCTTGGTTTTCTTTGGCTTTCCTATTAGATTTTCTAATCTAATAATGGATTGTGTCACTAATCCTATTTTCTTGGTTCAAGTTAATGGTGTGGTCTTGGAAAAAATTGTAGGGAAAAGTGGCTTTAGACAGGGGTGCCCTTTATCCCCATATCTTTTCATTCTCTGCTCTCAATTACTCACGAAGGCTTTTATTTCCAAAGGGAGAAATTTGGGTTTAAAGGTTGCTGCATTGGCTCTTAGGATCTCACACCTACTTTATTCCGATGACATCTTAATTTTCTCAAACGCTAAAGAAGAAAATATAAGGAAAATTAAGAAGATTACGGTGGAGTATTGCAGCTGGACAGTGTAGGTCATTAACGTTAACAAGTCTTCCATCATTTTCAACAAAAATATGAATAGAAGAAGGAGGAGGAGTATATCTATTCTCTTGGGAATCAAGGAAGTCAAAGAATTCAGTTATCTGGGAAATAAAATAACTTTGAGGCGGCTTGTGGCCTCAGATTTTTCAAAATTTTTGAAAAAAGATGCTGGTAAAATGGAAGTATGGGGTAAGAAATTCATTTCAACGGCAGGTAGAATTACCCTTATCAAATCTATGATTCAAGCTTTACACGTCTTCTACTCCACATTAGCGTTGGTGCCGTTGTCAGTTCTTAAAAAACTTGACAAATTATGCAGAGAGTTTCTATAGAATAAAAGCAATGAAAATAATGGTTTGCACTTTGTAGATTGGAAAGAAGTATGCAAACCAGAAAAACATGGAGGGCTTGGCATCCATTCTACAGTTGATTCAATAGAACCACTTAGAGCAAAATTGGTTTGGAAATTCTTAAACGAGCCAAATTCGCTGCTAAGCAGAACTATATCAGCTAGATATGGTAAAATTGGCTGTGATGAGGAAAGAAGACAAAACCCATCTTCAACTTGGAAATTATTTCTTAGTGGAGATAAAGCTTTAAAACAAATTATGATATGGAAAATAAAAAATGGGGTATCCAAAAATATCATGAAGAACATTTGGATATTTGATAGAAGATTGGAAAGTTGGCCTACCTTTATTTCAATTGAGATTGACAACCTTACTAATCTATCAAGCTTCATCACGGAAGGAGTTTGGAACACAGAAGAACTCCGTAAATACTTTGGGGTTGAACTAGTCAAACTTATTTGCAACCTGAAGATTGAAAGGGATATTCTTGAAGACAATTTGGAATTATTAAAGGTACGTTCCGGTAAAACAATCTCAGCTTTGGTAAAAAATGCTAATTTTGATAAGGTTGAGGTCGACATCTCCTTTTTAAATAATTGGAGCTGCTTCAAAAAGCTTAAATTAAATCCTCGTGTTTCATATTTTTGTTGGAGGCTTTTAAAAAATGCTCTACCCACCACAGATTTCTTGTTACATAGAAGATTGATTGGATGTAACCTCTGTCCTAGAGGTTATCTTTTAATTGAAGATGGAAAGCATATAGCTACTAATTGCTTAAAACTAAAATGCTTATAAAAAATGCCAACTGTTAGGGATTTAAGTTACCTATCCTCAATGATTTGAATGATGTTGTCTCTTATTTGAATTAACAAAGAGAGGTTAATCCTTTTTTACAGAATCTCTATTGTTCTTTAGTCTTCAACTCTTGGAAGAGTAGAAATTTGTTAATCCATGAAGGCAAAGAGATGAAAGACGACATCATTATGACAAATGCCATTACCTTTGCATCTACTTCTTTTTCTTATATTCATTCGGACCACAGGGATGCTAACCAGCATGTGCTGATTTCTTCTTCTTGGCATCCCCTCCACCCGGATGGATCAAAGTAAACATAGATGCTTCTCTGCAATGCTCTAATGAAGCCGGAATTGGTGGTATCTTTAGAGACCACAAAGGTAGAATGCTTTTATCCTTCGGTTTTTCTCTTATGCATTGAGATATTGGAGCACTTGAATGGATGGTTGTTCGGTCATTCGGTAAAGTCATTGAGGATTGGATGTTCAATGCTAAAGGCATAATAGTGGAAGGAGACAATGCCTATGTTATTTCTCATTTTCAGAACTTGACGAAGTTGGACAAATGTCTATTGGATAAAGCTTCTAGAGAAGACTTGGACTTTCTTAAAGGCTTTGAGGTTATTCTATTTCACTTTGTTAATAGAAATTGTAATAAGTTAGCTTATTGGTGCGCTAGCCATGCTTTAAGAGGTAATTTCCTTTGGGATGTTCTAGAAGTAAATAAGGTTCCTCCTACTTTTTATTCCTTTTTGAAGGAGGAAAGTGATAAATCCTCTATCACTTAGACTTTTGTACTTATTTTTTTTCCTTTAATGCATTATGAAATTCTTCAAAAAAAAAAAAAAGATTAAGAAAACTTGAAAGTGATTAATGACTTTGAACATTGTTTATATAATATATATTATTGTAATAAGATAGAAAAGATCTCAATTGCAAAGTCCGGTTATTACTTCGAGATAGACTTTTGTTTAGAAAAATAATTACATGCTAAAAGGAGTTAGAGGAAGAGAAACAATAAATGGTATTTCTATCTTTATCAGATTTATGGATGTCAATCATTAATTACAAATTTTCAAAAACAAAAATAAGGCATAATGTATCATTTCAGCAGTGACCAAAAGAAAAATTGAAAGAAAAATAAAAACATCAAAAATGAAAACACAAAAGACAACTGCAAATAACAATCAATAATTAAAATAAAAATAAAAGAAAGGTCAAAAGAAAGATCAGAAAACAAAAAACAAATAAAAGATTAGAAAATATAAAGTTCAGAGTCCATAAAGTATCAAGTTCATGTGTTTATGTTAATCACACCCAATCTGGTCCTTAAGATGCTGAATGTATCAAAGGATAGTGGTTCAGTAAAGATGCCAGCCAGTTTATTTTTAGTTGCTACATATTGTAACTCAATGTCTCCTTTGGTAACATGGTTCTTAAACAAATGATGCCTTATGTCAATGTGTTTGGTCCATGAATATTGAATAGGATTCTTAGAGATGCAGATGCCACTAGTGTAGTCACATAGGATTGAAATTTTTCCTACGAGTAATCCTAAATCTAGAATTTTTACTATAACCAAAGGACTTGGGCCACACAACTTCCTAAGGCAATGTACTCAGCTTCAACTATGGAAAGTGCAACAAAGTTTTGTTTTCTAATGGACCAGGTGACTAAAGACTGCCTATAAATTTGCAAGTTCTGGAAGTGCTCTTTCTATCCACCCTACACCCTACAAAACCAGAATCAGAATATCCAATAATCTCAAAAGAAGTGTTGTGCCTATGATACAATATTCCTGTTTTGGATCCCTAAGAGATATCTAAGGATTCGCTTAACTGTAGTAAGGTGAGATTCTTCAGGATCATCTTAAAATCTAGCACAGAGACAAACACTAAACACTATATCATGTCGGTTAGTAGTTAAGTAAAGAAGTGATCCAATCTTTCTCTATACTTCTTTTACTCAATAGATTTTTCATTTGAGTACTTATCTAACTGAACACTAGAGCTCATGTGAGTATTTATTGGCTTAGGTTTATCCATTTCATATTTCTTCAAGATATCCTTAATATACTCTGATTGATTAAGAAAGCTTCCATTATGTAATTATCTTATGTTAAACCCCAAAATGTAGGAGGATTCTTCCATCATATTCATTTAAAATTCCTTACTCATTATTTTAGAAAAATCATCACATAAATTTTCATCAAAAGATCTAAAAAGTAATCATCAATATAGATCTGAAAAATAACTAACTCATTTCCTACTTTCCTTAGAAAAAAGGTGTTGTCTATGGTCCTCTTAACAAACTCCCTCTCTAACAAGAATATGCTAATCCAATCATTCCAAGCTCCTGGTTCCTATTTTAATCCATATAACGCCTTTTTTAATTTGTAAACATAATTTGGAAATTGGTAACTCTCAAAACCTTGGGGTTATTCTACAAACAGATCCTTTTTTATTACCCCATTAAAGGCACTCTTGACATTCAAATGGAAATGCTTAAATCCCTTATAACAGGCAAATGCTAATAACACTCTAATGGCTTCAAATTTAGCTCTAGGGGCAAAGGTCTCCTCAAAATCAATCCCTTTAATTTGGTTGTACCCCTTACCCACAAATGTTACCTTATTCCTAACCACCTCACTAGAATCATTCATTTTATTTATAAAGACACGTTTGGTTCCTACTACACTTTGATTCTTAAGTCTTTATACTAAATCCAAAACATCATTTCTCATAAATTGGTTAAGTTCTTCTTGCGTAGCTAAGATCCAAAATTCATCAGAAAGGACTTGATTGATGTTGGTGGGTTAAGTCGTTGAGATAAAGGCAAAGTGGTTAACTTCCTTCCTAAGTTCATTCCTAGTTCTAACACCTTCCAAAGGGTCTCTTAAGATTAGTTCTTTAGGTTGACTCAAATAATATATCCAATCTCTTGGCAAAGTGTTTTGAGGTTCTACCCTTTCCTACAATTTATAATTTTTACTCCTTGGGTAATCTCACCTACTCCATCAGTGTTTTGAGGCTCTTCCCTTTTATCCATATTAGTAGTTTCTACTCCTTGGGTAATCTTTCCAACTTCATCTTGTTCCTTAACTCCAGACTTCTTAGGATTAGATTCATAAAATACTACATGAGTATTCTCCTACACCACTAATACTCTCTTGTTAATCACCCTAAAGGATTTCCCCACACTTGAATATCCTAAGAACACTCCTTTATTCGATTTTGGGTCAAATTATTCTAAGAGTGAATTTTATTATCAAGAATGAAAACCTTAATGATCTCATAGGGTGTCTTATTTAGTTTGAATCTAACATTCACCCTATTCAACACATAACAACCTATGTTAACCGCTGCATCCCAAAGTTTTTTAGAAGTGAAAACTTAGCAAGCATGGCTCTAATGGCTTCAACTAAGGTCCTACTCTTTCTTTCAACTACCCCATTCTACTGAGGGGTCCTAGGAGCTAAGACGTTGTGACTTATCCCTTGATCCTCACAGAAAGTCCAAATCTCACATTTTTCAAATACTCCACTATGGTCACTATGAATGGTCAAGATCTCACAACCTAGCTTTTTTTTAATCCAAGTGGAGACGGATTTAAACTCATCAAAAGACTCACTTTTATGTTATAGAAATCTAATCCTAGTGAGCCTCGAGTAGTCATTGACATTCACAAATCCATAGACTTTTCCCCCTAAGCTGGTAGTGCTAATGGGTCCAAACAAATCCATGTGAAGGACTTTTAAAGTTCTAGATGTGCTAATGCCTTTAAAGGAATGTAAAGAAGATTGAACTTATTTCCGTAGTTGACAGGCATCACATATGTGTTCCTTAGTGAACTTAAGCTTGGGGACACCTCTAATTAGGTCCTTTTGGGTTACTCTCCTAAGAGTTTTCATGAAGACATGACATAATCTCATATGCAATAATCAAGGCTCATCAATAATAATTTTTAGACAAAATGAAGTAGAGCATTCAATGTTATTTAAATTCGGCATGCAAATGTTATTAATCCTTTTTCTCTGCAAAATAGTATTGTTATTCAAGCTAATGATATATTTGAAAAAAAAATTATGATAAAGCCCTTATCGCAAAGATGATTGATGCTGAGTAAGTTTTGTTTCAAGCCGTTAAAAAGAAAAACATTTTCAATCAAAAGTTTCATCAAGTTTTTTATTATAATTGCGCCCACCACATTCCTAGTAGTGTTGTCTCCATGAGTGATGTTTCCTCTAATCCTGGCCTCCAGCAAAATGAATTGATTGGCATCTCCAATAATGTGTCGTGAGCTTCCAATATATTGGTACAACATGGTCTCACGAGGTTATGTGTGAGAGCACACCTATAAAATCATCAAATATTAGATTTAGGAACCCAAATAAGTTTGAGTCTCTTCTTATGAAAAGAAGAATGCAATGCATGTGTGTTATGCTATTAATCATGCAATTTGGGTCTCCATACCTAATATGTACTATGTTAAATAGTGTAAGTGTGGGAGATGTGTCCTAGCATGCCATATGAAAAATATCTAACACCAGGAAAAGGGTTTACTAATCTATTTCCAAGGTTTCTAAACTTTTGGCTTTGGATCAGGAATGAAAAATTATTCAGGTGTGAGTGGAATCCTATTTTCCTCTAGTGCTTTTAATTCAGCATTGAAAAATGAGTCATCACATTTTAAAATAACATTATCAACTTTTAAATAGTGCTCTCTACTCTCAGATTCATCAATATATGTTTTTAAATCATTTGCAAGTTTAGTGTGGTATGCTTTTAGCAATTCATGCTATTTATTTAATTCATAAAACACATCTAATATTTTCATGTGATTGCTATCAAGTGTAGAGAGATTTTTAAGCAAAATTTCATGCTTTTTTTTGCATGTTTAAAAATTCCAATTTTAGACTAGCATGCAATTTCTTAATTTTCCTATATAATGAATGAATTTTCTCAGAAACTTCAAGTAATTGATCATATATTAGTTCATAAAACTCTTCTTGGTTAGACTAACTAAGATGGTCATCTGCCATCAGGCACAAGTTTATAGTCTCCTCTTCAGCTTCAATCTCAGAGGAGTCAAATACAAAATCTGCCCAAAAAGCCTTTTAAAGCCATTTTTTTTCCTTCCTAAACTTGGGTTTCTCCTCACCCTTATTCTTGCTTAAGTGAGCCTTAAGTGTAGGATAATCAGCTTTAACATGTCCTAGCTTCCTGCATTCAAATCAAACAACATAAGAAGAACTTTTAAAATACTTACTACTCTTACCTTTATTTCATTTGTTATGGTATTTTTGTTTATTCCTTAGAATGCTTTTGAATTGCCAAGTGATTAGGGAAAAATCATCATTTTAAAATATTGAATAATTAGTATTCGTATCATTAGCTTTCAGCGCCACAGTTTTCTTCTTCTTTTTCTCACCTACAATAAGTTATCTTTGGTTCACTCCTTGCTCGCAAGAAATGAGTGATCCAAGTAAGTTATCAATAAAATAAGTATTCAAATACTTGGATTCAGTGATAGAAGTTATTTTAGCATCATAGGAAGAAGGTAAACATCACAAGATTATGTTAATTTTCTCATAGTTAGTGAGTTCTCTTCCTGAGGCATGTAGGGAGGTGAAAAAATATATAAACTTAGTATACATTTCAGATATCAATTCACTAGATTTCATGTGGAATAGTTCATAATCATGAAGTAAAATATTCAACCTAAATTATTTAAATTCACTTGTGCCTTCATAAGTAATATACAATCTATCTCATATTTATTTACCAGTAGTACAAGTTCAAACACGCATGTAATCTTCAAATTTCAAAGAATTGAAAAAATAATTTAAGTATTTTCCATTATGTTGTCTTGTCCTAAATCCCTATTGTCAAAAGCCCATTTAGTAAATGAAAGTTCAGTTTTTATGACATTGATTTCATGTGATGGTCGAGAATAACTTTCTTTAACAAGCATCCACATGCGATAGTCAATAGATTATAAAAATGAGGACAAGTGAGTTTTCCTTAAATCAAAAGGTATATTATCAAACAATGGTGGTCAGTTAATGAAATGTTCTTCCACAGTATTTCAGTTATTGAAGTTAGCCATGGATCAAAATTTAAAAGTTTTCAAAAACTAAATTTTATGAATACCACTCAAACACCACTTGAAAGTTTCTTAGGGATGTTAAGCCCTTATGAACTAGCTCGAGACCAACCAAGAGGGGGGGGGGGGTGTGAATTGGTAGTTTTAAAAATTCTTAAACAAAATTCAAAATCTTTTGAAATATTTTATAACATCAAAGCATACGATCACCCACATAAAATAAAGTGCAGAAATTAAAAATATGAAATTGTAATAAAAAAGAGCACACCGGATTTTATAGTGGTTGGTCAACTTGGCCTATGTACACTCCCAGATGCCTCTCCTACAAGTATTGCACTAAACTCAGTGACATTCCTTTTACTCGCACAACAAGGTAGAGAAGCTTTTACAAAACTTCTTTCCACTGACCCCTATGAGGCGGAGAACCTAACTCCTTTTGGTTTCTTCTAAAGTAGGAAGAGAACCCGACTCCTTTGCTTCTTCTTGAAGCATGCAGAGAACCTTGATCGATTATTGAAGAAGACCTCCCTTGATCCTCCAAGGAACCAGAGATGATGACTAAAGAAGATGAATCAGATCCTTGCTTGGAGCAACCTTTTTGAACCCCGCACAAATTCCCCCTCACATGATCCTCTCTCTCCCAAGTTCTACCTCTCCTTATCTCGACTCTCTCAGGTCTGGATAGTAGGAAAAGATCACTTCTTGAATAAATAAGAGATCTTATATATATGGCTTAAAATTTTCCCTAATTTTCATCTAGCCGTCAAAGATCGTCCAGGATGATCGTCCTGTAGGATCAATACATTATCAGCTCATTTGACCAAGATAATCTTGGGGGGAAGAGGTTGGATGATTAAAAGATTTGTTTTTTCTAATCTTTTAGGATGATGTGCACATCGTCTTTTACGATTAGTTCAAAACATCAGATATCATCCAAAACATCATTCTGTTCGGCCAGTCTTTGCATATTGGATGATGAAAAAATAACTTATAGTATATTATGATTCTTAAATTGTCTTGTATGATTAGTTGAAAATAATAAATATCATCTAGCATATTGTTCAATTTGTCTAGGATGACTCAGAAAGAAACTAAGATTTTTTAACTGATCGTCCCGAACAATCCTGTGATCGTCCAGGATGATATGATTAATCAATCAAACCTTAATTGCTTTCCTTAATCATCAGACTAATTTAGATATAATTGTAATGAATCATCCACGATGATATGGGATCATCCTGCATGATGTCTAAAAATAATAACATGCCTAAAAGAGTTGGCGGCTGATTTTTTTTTTATTTGAGTCTATCATCTAGGACAATGTTAATATCATCCAAGATGATTTGCTTAATTCAACAGTTATAACAAGGATGCCCTAATTAGGGTTTCTATTTTTAATTGATCATCCAGGACAATTTTGGATTATCCTGTACGATATGATCAAAAACAAAAAAAAACTCTTAAGCTTATAAAACTTCTCCCCCTGAGTGTGTGTGTGCAGGATTACTTAGTATCAAGATACAAATTAATACATTTGACTCAAGAAAAGGTAAAAATAATGGAATTATACTTATAGATTGACTTAGTCCTAATCTACCCAATCTTGAGCTAGCTTGATTTGTAATTGACCTTGTGGACCTGAAATATTAGTAGGCAGGGCAATAGTCGAGAAACAGAAATGCCAGCAATGTTTGCTATCATCAAAATTATAATCCTTAAATCCATATTTGTAACAGTAACGTCCCAAAATAAATGCTCCCTTTAATGAAGAATACAAAGAGATTTAATTCAAGCACTTAAAAATGACTTAGACATCTTTGTTTGGATTATTTTTTATGTACCAAGTAATAATAAAGAAGTGGTCTATAGGAAGATGGACATGAAGAATGAAGAAATATAAATAAAGTAAAAAATAATGAAGTATGCTACCATACTCGTTTATCCCATTAAGCAAAAAGGTACAAAAGCTAGTGGAGGATAACTTCAATATAGATGTTTAGTGGAGGATATTATATACTATAAAAGAGAACATGAACATAAAGAATATATGTGGACTTCACTAACCTTGATTTAGCAAGATCAAAGGATGGATATCCACTCCTTAAAAATCATTCCTTGATTGAATCAATAGTGGGGTATTCAATAATGAGTTTCATGGACACCTTTCTAAGCTATCACCAAATAAGGATAATCCTCGATAACAGTACGATAACCTCTTTGATTTCTTTAAAAGGGTTGCATTATTATAAGGTCATGCATTATAGATTAATGAATTTATGGGTGAGCTATCAAAGAAAGATGGATAGAGTCTTTAAAGACCGAAAGGGAAGAAAATTGGTAGTGTTTTTAGATGACTTGTTTATGATGAATAAGTTTCCTAACCAACATGAAGAGGACCTAAAGGAATTATTTTTTACTCTCAAGATGTATAATATTTGATTGAACCAACTAAAATAAACTTTTTATGTATGTTTAAGATAATTTCATGGCTTTCTCTTTATCTCTGAGTGCATCAGCGTAATCCATCATAATCATCCTTGAGATGAAGTTTCCAAGGATGGCTAAGGAAGTATAGTAACACACTAGGTGAGTCTATGGGATCAATACATTCCATCTTCAAACTTTGTAAGAAGTGGTATCCTTTCCTTAACACCCTAAAAAATGTCACCACACTTATATAGAGGAAAGAATTTGAGGTTACCTTTCAATAGCTAAAGTTGTTTCTCTTCTTCCCACATCTTCTATAAATCCCCAGACTTGATAAGAATGTGTGGTTATAACTTAGTAGATATAACACTTCCATAAAAGATTTTAGGAAAAAACCTTTGAGGTTATTATAAGGAATAATGTCAAGTAATTTAAGGAGATAACCTACTGCAAAGAAATTTACCCCATGTAGCTACAACTTTCTCATAGTACGCAACCAAGGAAATTTTTATATGGGGAATGAACTTACTAGGGTCATTTCCACTATCCACTATGCAAGACAGATTTTATACTTGACATGATAGATTTTTTTTCCAAATGAACTAAATCCAACATGCTCACCAAGATAACCTCCGCTATCATCATGAACTTTAAATAGACTAACATCGTTTTAGACAAATTTTACTTCCTCCATATGATTTGCTTTAAAAAGTTTATCTTATTAAATATACATAGATTAACATTATATTATGTCGAAAGATAGACTAATATTTCACTATTAATTTTAAAAGAGAACTACTCAATTAATTTTTATAATCAAATGCAACATAAGGAATATTTAATTTGCCCCGAAGTATAAAAATAATATTTACTTATATAATCTTCATTAAGAAACTAAAGTAATGTATTTATTTTTATAATCAAATAGAATAAGAAATTTTCAATTAATATTCACTCATCTTTTTTATTATAAAAATAAACCAATATTTAAAGCTATGTCTACGTTTATAAATTCTTCCTCTATCATAGAAGGAAATAAGGTAGCATTTAGTTTAACTTTAGGCTCTAGGATGAGACAACCTACATAGTTTATTACATCTCCAAAGAGAATACTCTTGATTTATGTGAATGCTAAATTTTTCAAATTCATTTATATTTAATGAAAGGCTTGGGCTATCAAGATTTTAGTATATATGCTTTACATAATAAATCATTGACCTAGATTAGGAATTCACATTTAGACTTTAAATTTTAAAAATTTGATGGATATGTCAAAAGGAAAGAAATGCGCAGAAACTAAGGGGTGTATACAATCTAGGCTTACACTTTCCTAAAGTAATATGTCAGCAAAAAATCCTAAGAAAAATCAATCACTTTATGAATACATGACTAGATAAGCTTTATTATAGGAATCAAGCAATTATAATTTAGAGGACTACAATAAAAGGATTTATAATATGTACATAATTTCATAATGAAATGAAGCATGAAAAATAATGTATAAATAATTTTTTTTATCAACAGTTTTATATAGTATAAACTAGGGTTTGCTATAAAGTAAAGGTGGCTAGGCTCAACCAACAACAAGCCTGAATTTATAATCCTTTATAATATAGATTTGAATATGATTTCTCATTTTTATGCATCAACCTTTGAGCTTCTAAATCTTCTAAAAGATAAACAACAATTTTTGGCGATAACTTCCACAAAAAAATAACAATTTTTCATCAAAATTTACCTTTTCCAACCAAATTCTGAAGGAAAATATTCTACTAAAAGTCACATAGGAATATTAAATCAGTTGGATTAAAATGATCCAAAACATAATTATGGTGGTCTTTTAACATATATCCATTCAATTTGCCCTATTAAAATGTCATAATTCAATGGTGATAATTGGGCAAAAAAACTGCCAAAATGTTTAGAAATATCTGGAAGACAAGCGAGGGGTTTTTTTGTGTGGTATTAACCATCAGGAATCCTACTTACGCATGATATTATTACAGATGGAATATTCCAATGTTGCAGCCATCGGTGATACCTCACTAAGTCTAGCAAAAACTTTAACCAGTAAATCAGTCATTAAGTTCTATCAATAATTATCATTCTACCTCCATAAAAAAAGTTGATGAAATGTTTAAAGCAAACATTATCAGTGATTTCTATTGGAAAAGCCATTGGAATCCTATAGCAATTAAAAAAAAACTTTTGCAACCCATTGGAAGTTGAAGATTCACACCTATTTATGATTTACCACACCATAGTATATCATTCACAATAATTTATGAAAATAAAATATAAACATGAAATTAAAACAGTTAAATTTAAAACATAAATCAATATATAATATAATTTAAAAACATAAATATAATGAACAATCAGATTAAAACATTCAAATTTAAAATGATTAGCACTAAATATGAAGTTTGGAATATAAAGTTTAAACTTAAAATTTAAAATTTGTATCACTACCAAAAATCAAACATTAAGTTTAAATTACAACATTCAAATATCTAATCAGAATTTGAGTATAAAATTAGACTCAAGATGAGGAAATTACAATTTTCTTTAATATATGAGCATAGTTTCATCTGTATCTTAGATTATTATGTGATCATCTAAGATTGTTGTGTCAATATACTAGCCTGTATCAATTACATCTCCTCTATCTCATGATACTTGATAGCCTTTGGCTTCTGATCTCATCTATGCTACTATCCCTACACAATGCTAAATTTTTCCCATTTTCATAAATTTTATATGCTTGAGAGCTTATGCCATTAACCTTTAAATTTTTCCTCCCTAACACTGCCTGTGACAATGTGCAGTACTTATAGTACTATATTGAACTTGAAGATGATCCCTCGACAGGCGAAGACTAGCTCTCTTTAATTTGTATGAAATCATCCTACAATAGATTAGGTGCATTAATATAAAATTTAAATGAATGTGTTTTTCATGATCATTGGCTATAAAATATTAACTACTCACATGAGTTTTTTTTTTTCCTTCTCATCAACCCATTCAATGTCAGCTTGGTGTTGATGTGCCAGTGTAGGCAACTCCTACATGGTAGGCTCTCTACTAAGCATCTCTTTCTACAAGAAAAAATTTATTACAATAATTACCATATATGTTGAATAAACATCTAAAAAAAACCATTTACCAATCATCTTCTATGCCCTGTGTAAGGCACTAAACCACCAATATGCAGGGAGCTCCCTAAGCCCCCATAGTTGGATGCTCTATTTAGCATATTATTCTTTATCTTATTTAAAAACTTAAGGGTGGATCATGCTATTTTATGTTCATCTCATGCACCCTCTCTAATTTATAAGGGGTGCTTCCCTGAATTTTTGTAATCAGTAAACATAACTCTTAGGTAAGTAAGATAACTCTTCTACAAATCTGTTCTGACCCTTGCATTAAGTTAAGGAAACATATTGAACTATTTCTATTTAAGATTAACAAAATGAAAGAAATTAGTATTCAAATACATCAAGTACTTACTTAACCTAGTACTTTTACCTGAAACTCAATGAACTATATATCTTTTATGTTATGTTAAATATTCTTCATAGATATGTACGGGGCATCATTTATACTATTTATTATATCCCTAATCTTATGTATGGGCTACCTCGCTGGATTAAACCTATATAAAATATAAATATTTTCTTATTATGTTTCACATATGTTAAATAAACTAAAAATCAATTGTAACAAATAATAAAAACTTATGTATCTCCCTCAGGCATTATTTACTGTCATTCATACTTTGAAGGTCTTGAATCTTCAATAGTAGTGTCCACTGGTGTAGAAGGCCCAGCTACTATAGGAAGTTCAACTATCATGGAAGGTTCACCTTCTTGTAAAGGTTGAACTGGTAGTGGATAATTGTATGTGTAATGGTAAGATGGGAAAGAATATATAGAGAGAAGATTTTGTGATGGTGTTGGGGGAAAATAAAGGTAAAAGGGATTTGATTGGTGAGTATCTAGTGATGAATATTATGGGATACTATATGTGGGAGAGGATTGGTGAGTCATCACAATTAGAGCTTCTATAAATAGTGGAAGTATTTATCCTTGAATCTTCTCAAGTGGCCTTTCCCCAATAGGTCTAGTATCCATCTTTTTCCTCTAACTGAACAGTAAAGTGATAGTCCTATGCAAAGGCTCATCCCCTGAAGCCATCTAGAATGAAAACAACAAACAATAAAATTTGCTAGCATTTCATAATAAACAATGCAATTTATCATGGTTAAAAAACTTTTAGAGATAAGCTCAAAGAAGTATAAAATAATATAGTTTATTAAAAATAACCTATCATATACAAAATTGTAGTTCATTAAGATTTAAAAACATAAGTTGACCTGCAAACTTATGTTGAATAATATTTACTTGATGAATTTTCACTACTTTCTAATGTATCTTTAGTTGGTTCATCATTCTCAGAAGACTCCTTACTAGAACATTCAACTTCTTCCAAGAGTGTTTCTATAATAAGAATTGATTCTTCACGTAAATCAATAGTATGGCCACTAAAATTTGACATTTCATCTTATTGATGAACATTATGATTCATAAATTTTTGTTCAACTATGCTCCGAGCCTTACTTTAATTCAAAACCAACTAATCTTATTTACCTCTTCAACCATAAGAATACTTAGTAAAATAAATTTGTATTGTCTTGTTTGCTAAAACAAAAGGATCAAACTTCACAAATCTTCTATTATACTTCACCCTTACTAAACCATAAACTTAACGTTCCTTCTTGCCTTGATTATGAACAAGTACCAGCGATAGTTAAATAAATATATATGATTCTCATCTTCCACTAGGTATTCCAACTGAATAACCACCTCCAAAATACAATTATAATCATATTGATTTCTGTTGTCAGTGTTTCCTCTAACACACACACATCACAATTTTAAAATTTTCTTCCCTCACTTCATGAAATATAAAGCATTTACTAAGTAAATCGACCATATTTTTACCTTCCTATTTGGAACCCAAGAAAGTGTATGAAACCCTGCATTTTGAACCTAATTGCAAGGATTACGAACCTAAGAAGATGTAAATTTATAATTTAGGCTTGGATAATAAATTAGTCTTCATATAAAAGAAGTGGCTGTTTTGACTTATGTATATTCTAAACTATGTTGTAAATTCTTCTTCTACAACTATATCTATAACACCAAAATAAATTACTACTAAATTAATTGTGAATAGTTGAGTACAAATAGCCCAGTTAAATATAAAATCAATATAGATTAGAAAGAGGTAAATTTTTAGTTAATCTATCTTACTCCAACAGTGGTTAAACTTCCTTACTGTTAAGTAACACATATAATATTATTATCCAAATTTCCAAATCATAAAGGAATCTAGTTGTACATCTACAATTTAGGTTCCCGTTATTATTAAATATGAACAATGTTGATTGAGAATGATCATCTACTATAAAATCTATGTTACACCCAATTTTGATTCTTGAACTTTCAACATGTGTCTCTAAGTAGAAAGAATAGAAAGGGTTGTCTCTTGTGCCAAATGGGCTTCACATATTAAGCCTTCATTGTGGGCTTTATTATTGACATTTTTTTAAATCTATTCAAGTATCTGTCAATTGAATAAGAAAACTCTTATTAAAGAAGGATAACATAACCTACAAAAGTAATAAAGAATTAAAATTGAACTAACTTTTCAAAAGAATAAATCCAATAATATTGAACTTAACCTCCAACTCTTGCCACATATGGTTAGTAGACAATAAGATATTTCATATAATAAAAAAAGGCAAGAGGAGATATTTTTCTAACTTGCAAAGAATGAAAGGTTTTTTATATTCTCTTTTAAATAAAGCATCTTCATTTATGTTTGTTGAACATAGATTTTTAAAAAATGATAGTTTAAACCAATGGATTTCAGATGTAATTGTCTAAGCAGCATAAAAGATTTGGAAGAATAAACTCCATAATAGTGTGGCAAGCAAGACTTTTTATTCTAAATAATCTTCCTAACTTAATATTCACATTGTTTTATTTCTCTTTAGAAGATGCCAATTGCATTAAAATAAAACTATTACAAACTAATGGCAATCCTTTAGAAACAAGGAAGCCTTATTTAAACTAAAAACAAGCAGAAGAATCGTATTTGTAGAATATGAAATTTCTTAAGGAAAATAAGATTCTCTATTCCTTATTTTAAACCAATTTGGGTGGAGGGAATACCCAAAATAAAATAACCAAAAAGGTTTATTAGTATCCTAGAATTCCTGATTAATTAAAAAATAAAGAGTAGAAAGTGTCTTAAATTTTTTTATTCTATCCCCATCTTTCAAATACTCACTCATGCTTGTTTTTAAACTAAAACAACAATAAAAAACAACTAATAAAGGAAAGGAAAACATGTAAATAAAACCCTAAAGTCATTGTAGAAAACTGGATCTTCACAAACATCACCTTCTTCATAACCACCATTCCTTGATTTCCAATGCAGCAATCAAGAATCTCAAAAGATTTGTAAAATAAGATCTCCCTTTGAAAGATAACACCAATGCTAGAATGTAAATCTTCATCCAGCCTCATAAAGCTAAAATCCTCCAAGACTTTTTCACCACAATCTTGGTTCGTACCATTACCACCCTTCACATTTAATACTATGTTTTGAATGGTGAAGCTCCACTATCACCAATATTTTCCAATTTCTTCCCTCTAAGAATACCTTTGATCGTCCCAAAAGAATTCAAATCTTCGTTTAATTTTTTCTTATGATTAGCTGATTTAGGTGGCAAATGAAATTTACCATCCTCAATCAAATATTCCGTAGCATTAACAATATCTTTAGCATCCAAAGTATCAGTCTCACACAAGTTTATATTTTTAGCAACTTGAACAATTTGGTCAATACCAGTACCATTCACTCCATTAAGAACCAATCCACAATTTCCTCCTTTGACAACTAGTACAACTTCATCTTCAATGAGATCGGCATCATTTGAATCAGCTTCTATGTTGACAAGTTTCTTAATTTCACTATCTTTTACAGGAACTGCAGCCAAAAATTTTTCTTTAGACTTAGAATCATTGTCTTGCAATAAGGCTTGATCAATATGACTTTATGTTCCAGTTTTAGAGTCCAATGCTAGCACTTTATATTTGGTATTTGAATCCTTATAAATAATAGAATCTTCAATTTTCCCAGCCAAAGGTTTTAAAGAAGAATTATGATTTTGAAAATTCTTTCTACTTTTACTTCTCTTGAAATGAACATGAACCCAAGGACCCAAAGAAGATCCTTTAGATTTAGGACTACTATTCTCAATATCCCTTGATTCCAAGTTGATCTTATTTTGATCTTCCTTAAGACCCACCAAGCACTTATCATTTTTATGCCCTATCTTACCACATTTGAAACATAAACAAGAGATCTGCTCATATTCAACACTTTAGAAGAATTTTCCATACAATCCCTCAATCCAAATTCCATTGGATAATTTTGAGTCAAAATTGATATGAACACCAGCTCTAGCAAATTCACGTCTTCCCCATTTAAACATTTTCCATCCAATAACAATGGAATTCCTACCTTTAAAATGATCTTCGTAACATTAACCTCATCCCAACAATGCAAAGGTAAATGCGGCATTCTTATCCAAATTGGTGAGGATAACCCTTTTAAAGACGTTGGGGAGAACTGAGGTGTCCATTTATCCATCCCTATAATATGTCCTCCCACATACCAAGGACCACCATTCAGAACTTCTTCCATGCTTTAAGTAGATTGAAATGAACATTACATCCAATCGAAACCCAATGAGGTACGATGAAAAGAACAAAATCTATTCCATTGTCTCCTTAGCTCAACGCTACAAAGTGAAAATGGAATTTCTTTTCCAAACACTTTCACCACTAGAGATTTTTGAAGTAACTTTACAATCTCACTTACTTTATCCATATTCAATTTAACCACATTTTCATAAGCCGCTTCAACTGGATCTGTATTAAAATAATTCACTTTGATATGGTGGTTTTTTGACCATTCATTTACGAATCCACAATCACTATTATAAATTTCTGATAACACATTCATCCGTTTCTCCATTTGCATTTCTTCAACAATCCTCAAATCATTATCTTGCTTGTCTTGATTTGTCATATCAAAATTTAAATTTGAAAAACCCTGATTTTCCACAATGTTTCTAGCAGAATTAGTGAATTTGCTATATTTCAATTTGACTCTAATTGAAGAAGAAGCTTCTGAGTCGTTTTCCATTCCCAACAACAAATTCAAAACTGGTGAAGAAGGTGCCACCGAAACTCTTTCCTAAACAGCTTCAGCTATTTCCTTCCCCTTTCCTACCACCGAAACATCTTCATACATAGATTGAACAAGTCCCTCATTGATGACAAAGGGATGTTGCTTGATCTTAATATCCCAGTTGTTAATACTCAATCTTTTGGATCCACCATGAAAATCACTAGGATACCTCACCGAGTTAGGGATTGAGGTGTTTTGGTCATCAGAAGGAAATGATCGGAGACCCTCTGCCACCATTTAACCAAATTGAGATTATAAGATTCAAAAAAATATGAACCTTTCTCTCCCGAAAATCGTGGAGCTTCTCTCTCTTGAAATAGTCTCAAATATTCACATTGTTGCAACTTAGTTTTCATAACTATGTTTTTATGTCATGTGTGTTTTGATGATTCTAATATATTATTGTATTGGTTATTATTTCTCCTAACATATATTTGTTAAGAGAGTTGCTATTTGCATGTTTTATATTCTTGCAACTTGTATAGTTTTGATGATTTCAAATATTATTGTTTTATGTATAGTTATGTCCTAACACTTTTTGGAAGAGTTGTTTTTGCTCTTGTCTGTACTAATATTTTAGGAAAATCAAACTCCAGACTACAAAGACTTCAAATCAAATTCAGCATGAGATACTCTGTGTATTTAAAACTTGTATTTTTCTTTTAAATAAGTTTAAAAGGGAGTGATTGTAATTGATTGAATACACACACACACTTTAGGATATCTTGAGAAATTTGTACTAATCATACAGGATGAACATAGTTCGTACAGGACGATCAAGTCAGTTATCTCCTTGTAAGAGCAATGGAACGAATAGGAATTGAATAATATTTTTCTAAGTTCTAATCATCTAGGACGAAGTGTATTTGTCCCAGGACAAAATGTTCTATGAAAAATTTTTGTTCAATAATGAAGTGTATTCATTCCAGGACGAGTTGCTCTCTGGAGCATTTTTGTCAAGGATGAAGTGTTTTCGTCCCGTGATGATTTGCTCTCTGGAAAATTTCTTCCGGACGAACCAATATTCATTCCAGGACGAAGTGAACCGACTCTAAAAAATTAAGTGACATTCTGCAGTTTTTGGGAACCGACCTATGGAATAACTATTCGTACCAGACGAACCTAGTTCATACAGGATGATGTATCTGTATGAAGTCATTTCGTACCCATATACATTTGGTTCGTTTCCAACGCATTTAAGTAAAATTGTCCAGAATGATCCCCGATTGTACAGGACGATCCAATTTGTATTAACTTGAATATTTATAGTTTTTGGACAGTTTATTGTGTCTTTTCTATAAATAGTCCAAACTAAACTGCCACATAATCTTTTTGTCCACTGATCTTCATGCCTATTGAAAGAAGAATCAAGAAGAGAGTGTTTGAAGGAGATTTCTTGCCATTGGAGCGTGAAGGTTTCACTTGGTATTCAAAGATAAGAATCTCTACTTGTGATTTAGGTTTACTTCACTCTTTCTTTCTTTCTTCTAGATTTCTTGTGAAAAGATCTGTCAAGGAGATCCGGTTCTCTGCCGACACTTGGAGAGTGTGAACAGCCGAAGGGTTCTCTGCCCACACTTAGAGAGTGTGAACAGTCGAAGGGTTCTCTGCCCACACTTGGAGAGTGTGAACAGCCGAAGGGTTCTCTACCCACACAAGGAGTGTGTGAAAGGATGAAGGGTTCTCTTCCAACACTGGGGATAGTGTAAAAGGATGACAGTTCTCTACAAGCATTGGGGATAGTGTAAAAGGACGACGGTTCTCTGCCTCACCGGGTAGTGGTGGAAAGAGTATTTGTAAAGGCTTCTCCGCCTTGCTGTGAGTGCAAAAGGAGAGTCACTATTGGTATTAGTGCAATACTCAGAGGGTGCATTCGGGGAGTGGATGTAGGTCGGGTTTTGACTGAACCACTATAAACCTCGTGTCTTTATTTTTTTGCTGCCTTTTTTATTTTTGTGTTTTTAATTTTAAAACTGTGGTTGAAAAAACATTTTATACAAAACTCATTAAAGTTTATTTTTCAATTTAAAAATTAAAAAGAGGGATTAATTTTTAATTACCAATTCACCCCCCCCCCCCCTCTTGGTTAGCCACTGAGACATAAGCTCAGGTTTAACAACCTAATTTATAGTGATCAAGTTTCAACAAGTGGTATCAGATCTTTGCTTCAAAATATTAAGTTTAGACTATTTTTTGATTAACATAGATGGCTATATTTGGAAACTAAAATACACCCGAGGGTTACTCTATAACTAGACATCCACTGTTTGATAATATACCTTTTGATTTTTGGAAAACACGCATGTCTACATTTTTACAGTCACTTGATTATCGTATGTGGAACTTAGTTCATGAAGGGTATACAAAACCAACTAGATTAGTTGACGGAGTTAGAGTTGAAACACCTTTTGCAGACTGGATTGTAGAAGAACGTGACTTAGCACAACTGAATGCCAAATGCTTGAATAGTTTCTTTTATACTTTGAAATCAGAAGACTGCATGCGGGTTTCCACTTGCAAAAGTGGAAAGGAGATATGGGATAGACTTTGTATAACTTATGAGGGGACTAATGAGATTAAGCAATCTAGACTTAATATCTTGTTGCTTGACTAACGAATGTTGAAATGGTTAATAAGATTATTCATTGTTTGCCTACTGCTTATGATGCTAAAATTACTGCAATTACAGAGTCTAAAGATCTAAACGTTTACTCTATTGACAATCTTCTTAGTTTACTAATTGCTTACGAGCAAGGAGTTAGTCAAAGAAAGATTGATGCAGGTAAACCACGAAGGGAGAAAAACATAACACTAAATGTGGAAGAGTCTTAGAGTGAACACTCACAACCTGAGGATGAAGAAGACATCGCATTGATGACTAGACAATTCAGAAGCTTTCTGAAGAGAAAGTAGAAGAGACACCATCAATTGAATAGAGGTAAATTTAATAGAAATGCCAAGGTTTCAAATGATGTAATTTGCTATGAGTGCAGGAAACCCTGTTATATCAAGGCTGAATGCCGAAAACTCAAAGCCACTCCTAGCAAGGAGAAGGTTGAGGAGAAACCAATTGCAAAGAAGGGCAAGAAGAAGTTTCAAAGAGCTTTCTAGTCGGACTTAGCTTCAGATTCATCAGAGACTGAGAAGGAAGAAGAAGTCACTAATCTGTGCTTAATGGCCAATAATCTTGATTAGTCAGATCAAGAAGAGGAATGTGACTTAACCTTTGATGAACTTTTTGAAGTTTTTGAACACATGCATGATGCATATAGAAAAATGAAGAAAATGCATGCTAGTCTAAGTTTAGAATTTGAATAATTACAGAAGGAATATGAAATCCTTACGAAAGATCATGCTTTAATTGATGACAACCACATGAAATTACTTGATGAATTTGATGACTTGAATAAAAACCATGAAAATTTAAAATCATCCTATGCTGAACTTGAAAAAGATTTTAAAAATTTTAAGGATGAATCGGAGAGAAAAATTTATAGATCAAATTATACGAATTGAATTTTGGAAGATATGAATTCATTTTAAAAATTAATGATAAAAGCTCTCGAGGATAATAGGATACCCCCTAAACTTGAAGATTTTACTAATCAAATTATGTATCCTAAATTTATGCAATCCCTGAATAGACAGATGAATGATAGAAGACTTAGGAAACCATTTCCATAAGTAAAATATAATAATTGTGGATTGTTTGGACATATAGATCACACCTATACTTTGAAGATGAAAACTTATTTGGTGTGGGGACCTAAGATGCATAAACCTAGACATATCATACATGCATCTGATAATAAATTGTCAAAAAGAGAATCCAAACTTGTTTGGGTTCCCAGGTCTAACATTTGATAATTTTGTAGGGTCGCTCTCACACAAGACCTCGTGAGAGAATATGGTACATGGACAATGGATGTTCAAAGCATATGACTAGAGATACTGCACAATTCATATCGCTAGAAGCCAGGAGTGGAGGCAAGGTTACACTTGGAGATAACACCACAAGAAAAGTAGTTGGATCAGGTATGATTGGAAATCTTAATAAATTTTACATTGAGAATGTGTTATT
The DNA here is from genome assembly GCA_022539455.1 of Dendrobium nobile. Lineage (NCBI taxonomy): Eukaryota > Viridiplantae > Streptophyta > Magnoliopsida > Asparagales > Orchidaceae > Dendrobium > Dendrobium nobile. Next base: position 57,536,439 of record CM039736.1, on the reverse strand, counting down.
AGTAGAAGGCTTAAAGCATAACCTGTTAAGTATAAGCCAGCTATAAAGGATATTGTGTGAAATTTTTTCCTACTAGCTGCATATTAAGCATAAATGGTAAAGATGTTTTGAATGGTAAAAGGGTAAATAATGTGTATATGCTAGACTTGAATTATATTCAATCTCCTACTGCTTTTTTTTTTTAACTGTATCTGATGAGTCATGGCTTTGGCATAGGAGACTTTGTCATTCTAGCATTAAAAATCTTAGAAGGATTACCCAAAAGAACTTAGTGAGAGGTATACCAAAACTAGATTTTACTAAGGATCACCTTTGTGATGCATGTCAATTAGAAAAGCAAGTGAAGTTCTCCTTTCAGTCTAATAAGGATCTTAGAACTAGTAAACCTTTAGAGATTTTGCATATGGATCTTTTTGGACCAGTTGGAACTGTGAGTCTAGGAGGAAAGGTATACAGATTTTTGATTGTGGATGATTACTCAAGATTCACATGGGTTAGATTTTTATTTCATAAGAGTGAATCATTTGAGGAAATTAGAAACTTTTTGACTTGGATTCAAAGAAAATTAGGTTGTGAAATTATTTCTATATAAAGTGAGCATGGAGGAGAATTTGAGAATGAGAAATTTGAGGAATTTTATAAGGAGAAAGGAATTGATCACAATTTTCTACACCTAGAACCCCTCAGCAAAATGGGGTAGTCAAAAGGAAAAATAGAACATTAATAGAAGTCGCCCGGGCAATGTTGGCAGAATACTCACTTCCTAAATATTTTTGGGCTGAGACGGTTAGCACTGCATGTTATACTCTGAATATGGTGAATGTAAGATCTAAACTAAATAAAACACCCTATGAGTTGCTAAAAGGAAGAACACCTAATTTGTCTTATTTGCTTGTTTTTGGTTGAAAGGTGTTCATTTATAATAATGGAAAATCTGCCTTAAGAAAATTTGATCCAAAATCAGATGAAGGAATTTTTGTTGGATACTCAAGTGTTGGAAAATCTTATAGAGTATTCAATAGAAGAACTTTAGTAATTAAGGAGACCACACATGTTGTATTTGATGAATCTAAAAATATGGAAGAGCCAAATATTGTAGAAGATGAGATTGAGATTAACTCCCAAAAGATTGATAAAATAAATTTGGAAGAAAATTTGAAAGAAAATGTGAAAGAAAATTTGGAGATAGAAAACCCTTTGCCTAGAGATTTGAGATTTTCTAAAAAATCACCCAAGGGAATTGATTATAGGTGAACCAAGTGAGGGTGTAAGGACTAAGCGTGGATTAAACAAAGAAGTTAATCATTCAGCCTTCATTTCAACTATAGAACTGATAAATATTGATCAAGCACTTTTAGATGAATTTTGGATTTTGGCCAGAGTTGAATCAATTTGTAAGAAATAAAGTTTGGAAATTAACTACAAGGCCAAAAGATCATAGTGCAGTTAGAACTAAGTGGATATTCAAAAATAAAATGAATGACTCGGGAGTAGTCATTAGAAATAAGGCTAGATTAGTTGCTAAGGGGTATAATCAGAATGAAGCAATTGATTTTGAGGAGACTTTTGCCCCTATAGCTAGACATGAAGCAATTAGGATTTTGCTAGCTTTTGCTTGTTTTAGAGGATTCAAATTATATCAAATGGATGTAAAAAGTGTTTTTTTAAATGGAGTAATTCAAGAAGATGTTTTTGTAGAATAACCACAAGATTTTGAAAATTCTAAATACCCAAATCATGTTTTCAAGTTGAAAAAGGCATTATATGGATTGAAACAGGCACCTAGAGCTTGGTATGAGAGGTTGAGCACCTTCTTACTTGAAAGATCTTTTGAAAAAGGAAGTGTGGATACAACTCTCTTTTTTAAAAAAATGTTGAAAGAATATACTCATTGTTCAAATTTATGTGGATGATATCATTTTTGGATCTTCAAAAAAAAATCTTTGTGATGATTTTTCTAAAACAATGAGTAGTGAATTTGAGATGAGTCTATTGAGAGATTTATGCTACTTTCTAGGATTTAGCATTAAGCAAATTGAGGAATGTACATTTCTTAGTCAGTCAAAGTATGTTAAGTACATCCTCAAAAAATATGAAATGGATAATGCTAAACCTGTTAGTACACCAATGAGTTCCTCGGTTTAGTTGGATAAGGACCCTAAGGGAAAATTTGTTGATCTAAAGAAATTTATGGGGATAATTAGATCTTTACTTTACTTGACTTCTAGCCGACCCGATATCATGTTTAGTATTTGCTTATGTGTTAGATTTTAATCAGATCTAAAAGAATCACATTTGACAGCAGTGAAAAAGATTTTAAGATATCTGTTAGGAACTCAGAACTTAGGAATTTGGTATCCTAAGTTTAGCTCTTCATTTGAAATAATTGGTTATTCAGATTTTGACTTTGTAGGTTGTAGGGTAGATAGAGAGAGCACTTTTGAAACATGTAAATTTATTGGAAATTCTCTAGTCTCTTGGTCTAGTAGAAAATAAAATTCAGTAGCCCTATCTACTATAGAAGCTGAATACATTGCATTAGGAAGTTGTGTGGCACAAGTACTTTGGTTGAAATAATAGTTGATTGATTTAGGATTAACTAGGCACTATTCTAATTTATTATGGTAATACTAGTGCTATTTGTATTTTTAAAAATCCTATTCAACATTCAAGAACCAATTATATAGACATAAGGCATCATTTCATAAGGGATCATGTATCCAAAGAAGAAATTGAACTCACTCATGTTTCTGCTGAAAATCAACTTGTAGACATTTTTACAAAACCTTTAGCCTTTGATACTTTAAGTGCATTAAGAATAAGGCTTGGTGTGATTGATTTGAATGCTTAAATAAAACGTTTTTGTAACATTGATGTTTGTTTACTAGTTAAAATGTTTGTGTGTTTTTATGTGTTTTTGAACTTGTATGTGTGATTTTCTTTATTTAGAGTTTGTGTTTTTTCTTTGTTTTGTGTTTTTAGTGTGTTTGTGTTTATGTTTTCTGATTGAGTACAAAAATTTAAAAATTTTGAGTGTCAATCATCTAGGATAAAATATTTTTGTATGGGACGATTTGTGTAGTGTGACAAACTGTCGGATTTTGAACCGTTTGAGTGTAGTTTTCAGTGTTTTATTGTCACTTTGTCTGTATGATCATCAAGATCATCCGGGACAAAATATTTTTCAAACGACGGGATGAATGAATAAAGCAGTTGAATGGATAATGTAGTTTTTAATATGAACTTCATACGTACGAACCTTTGGTTCGTCTGGACGAACACATGTCGGTTCGATGGAGGGGATGGTTTCAACTGCCATTAAAACGATATAAGTTCGGATCATCCCAGGATGAACACGTGTTCATCTGTACAATCAGTTTGGTCAAAAGTCTGTATGAAAGGATGCTTCGTAAGTTGTGTTGATTACAAAAAGCTGTTTCATTTTGACGCATTGGATCGTCCATACAAAAATTTTTCGTACAAGATGAATTGAAAAAATTTGTACGGGGAGAAATTTTTTTGTCTCGTACGAATGTGCCATTTTAAATAAATAGAAGGGCTTTTTAAACTCAACAATCACACTCAAAACTTCATTTTCAATCTCTTTCGTACTCTAGATCTTCTTCTAAATGGCGAGTTCAAGTAAGAGATAAAAGGTTCTGGCAAAGAAACCACATAGAAATTCCTCTGAAATTTTCATTTCCAAAGAAAATGAGGAATCCTTTCCTAGGTTTGCCTCAGCGAAGATCACACCCTCAAGAATCCTAATCCAAGAACAACTTTCCTTTGAGGTAATAAACTTATTTGCCTCAACACAGTTTGGTTTTATCCTTACCCTCGTCTATCTCTATAATAAGGAAACCTTCCACTACTTTCTCGCCAACATGTCCTTTAATTCTGAACATTCTATAATCTGTTCCTTTGTCTTCAAATAAAAAGTTGAAATCACCAAGGCTGACTTAGGAGCCTTTTTAAATTTAAAGACAGAGGGAGCCATAGCCCATCACTTGATTAACACTCATGATTATGCATGGTATGAACTTAATAATGTGATTAGAGGAAACAATGTGAATGAATATGTGGATAGAGTATCCGGTCTAGTTCGTAATGCTCGTATCATCCAGCATGTCCTTAAAACTTCTATAATTCCTAAAGCTGGTGATAGAGTCAATATTACCCCTCTTCTTTCTATGGTGACCTTCTTGATCATGACTAAAGAACCTATAGATGAAACCTAACTTATCCTTGACTATCTTTATGGGCTATCTGAAATTGGACATGTAGAGCATAAGAGAAAGAAGAACATCGCCTTAGGACATCTAGTTTCCTACATTCTGGACAAGAGATACCATTTAGTTCATCCTGATCAAGAGTTTGAAGAACCACTCTACTACAACGATGGATCATTTAGAGCAATCTTCAAAGAAGAACCAGGTAAAACACATGTCATTAGTGATAAATAGGAAGAACCATAAGCTGCACATGTACCTGCCAATGAACCAAATTATCAGGATTTGGTTCAAAGATTTGATTTTTTAGAAACTCATTTTGATCAACATTTTGATCAAATTGAGACTCATCTTCAGCAGCAGGCCGCTCAGTATCAGCATAACATAAATTTTATGAGGGATCAGATTAGTGATATCAGTACTAATGTGCTTATGATGAGTACTTACTTTAACTTCTTTGGTGCTGCACCTCCTTCTCCTCCACCAGATCAGGGTCCTTCTCAGTGATTGTTTCACTTAATTTTATGTATTTTCTGTAGTTTGTGTTTTAGATGTGTTTTAAATAAGTTTGTTGTATTTTCTTTACTTTAGATGTTTTGTTTCTGTATTGATATCCTGAACTTAAATTGTAATATCTTCATAGTGATATCAATATATGTTCACGTGTTTGAATTTAATTGTATTGAAATATGTGTTAGCCTTTATGACAATCATTAGATTTTTCATCTTAATAGTGCTATACTTTGAAGTGCAAGTCTAAATTAAATTCATTAAAAAATCTATTTTTTTCTAAATTTAAGTTCTGCTTATAACTTGATATAATTAGAATTGTTAATTTCATGTCTCTTATTTAGACTACATTAATTCTAATATTATTATTACAACTATGATGTTTTCTTATTTTATATTTCACTTGTCAATAAATATTTATGCATTTAGAAAAATTTGAAATTTTTTATTATTGATTTTAAAAAGATCAAAATTACTCTTGAAAAATTATACAAATGTACCAAAATCAAAAGGAATACGCAATGGTTTGCAAGTAGAAAAAGAGGCACAAAATAAGCCCAAAAGAAAAAAGATGCACAAAAAATGTGCCAATAATTTGAAAAAGATGTGCAAAGCGTCACATGTGATAATTATTTCTTTCCATTATCTTTTAATCTCTTAATTCAAATTGATCGACTATACATTTATATTCTGTATTGAAATTTGAAATATACAAATTTTCTATTAATCCTTTTTGCAATGATTTTCTTTATCTTAGTGTCTAAATTGACTCATGCTTTTGATATATTCTTTATATTATCAATGTTATATATCTTCTTAAATTCTATGAATTAATATGATTTGCCTAATATTTTAATTTTATTTGAATAACATATTTTAATCACTTTCAAGATTGAATTATCAAACGATTTTTATATGTCTGCTTACATTTTAAGTCTTTTTCTTCTTTACTTTATGCTGTTGTTAAAAAGGGAGAGAAATTATTTGTATCATGTTTTTTGGTTTTATTTGATCTGTTTTTATTTTTTGTTTTGTATTTTGTGTTTGTTGTATACATTGTGTTTTCTAAGTATTTTGTGTTTGTTGTATACATTATGTGTGTTTGTTTTATCTGTATATTTCTATAAATGCCTCCTTATTTACACGTGTTCATCAATTCAGGGGGAGTTTAGGAGATTTTTAAAATTTAAAAATTATACAAACAATAATTGTTTTGCCATCATCAAAAAGGGGAAGATTGTTGAGAGAGTTTCTATTTACATATTTTACATTCTTGCAACTTGTATAGTTTTGATGATTTCAAATATTATTGTTTTATGTATAGTTATTTCCTAACACTTTTTGGTAGAGTTATTTTTGCTCTTCTGTGTACTAATGTTTCAAGAAAATCAAACTCCGGACTATAAAGACTTCAAATAAAATTCAGCATGAGATACTCTGTGTATTTAAAACTTGTATTTTTCTTTTAATTAAGTTTTAAAGGGAGTGATTGTAATTGAGTGAATACATACACAAACTTTAGGAGAACTTGAGAAATTTTTACTCATCGTACGGGACAAATATAGTTCATACGGGACGATCAAGTCAGTTATCTTCTTGTAAGAGCAATGGAACGAACAGGAATTGAAGAAAATTTTTCTAAGTCCTGATCGTCCAGGACAAAGTGTATTCATCCCAAGACGTAATATTCTCTAAAATTTTGTTCAAGAATGAAGTGTATTCGTTCTAGGACGAGTTGTTCTCTGGAGCATTTTTGTTCAGGATGAAGTGTATTCATCCTGGGACGATTTGCTCTCTGGAAAAATTTTGTTCGAATGAACCAATATTCGTCACAGGATGAAGTGAACCAACTCTGAAAAATTAAGTGACGTTATGAAATAATGAAGAACCATAAGACTGAATTACCTGAGATGCCTGTGCCCATAAGAAATCCTGGAGCCATCCATTCATAGTAATAGAACTATGTGAAACTGACCTATGGAATAGCCGTTCGTACCAGATGAACCTAGTTCATACAGGACGATGTATCTGTACGAAGTCATTTCGTTCCCATATACATTAGGTTCATTTCCAACACATTTAAGTAAAATCATCCAGGACAATCCACGATCATACGGGACGATCCAATACGTAATGACTTGAATATTTGCAATTTTTGGACGGTTTTTTGTGTCTTTTCTATAAATAGTCCAAACTAAACTGCCACATAGTCTTTTAGTCCATTGATCTTCATGCCTATTGAAAGAAGAATCAAGGAGAGTATGTGAGAGAGTGTTTGAAGGAGATTTCTTGCCATTGGATGTTGAGTCTAGTAATTAGGTTGTTAAGCCTAAGTTAATGTCCCAAAGGCTACCAAGAGGGGGGTGAATTGGTAGTTTAAAAAATTTTAAACCCTCTTTTTGAAATTATGTTGAACCGAAATAAAAATTGTTTCTTTTAAGTTTTGTAGAAAAAGTTTTTCAACCACAGAGTTTTTAAGACTAAGAATTAAAATGCGGAAATGTAAAAATAGAAAAGTAAATGACACCAGATTTATAGTGGTTCGGTCTAAAACCAGACCTACATCCACTCCCCAGAGGCACCCTCTGAGTATTGCACTAATACCAATAGTGACTCTCCTTTCGCACCCACAGCAAGGCGGAGAAGCATTTACAACACACTCTTTTCACCACTCCCCGGTGCGGCAGAGAACCGTTGTCCTTTTACACAATCCCTAGTGTTGGCAGAGAACTATCGTCCTTTCACACTCTCCTAGTGTGGGCAGAGAACCCTTCGGCTATTTACACTCTCCAAGTGTAGGCAGCGAACCCTTCGGCTATTCACACTCTCCAAGTATAGGCAGCGAACCCTTCGGCTATTCACACTCTCCAAGTGTAGGCAGCGAACCCTTCGGCTATTCACACTCTCCAAGTGTCGGCAGTGAACCGGATCTCCTTGACAGATCTTCTCACAAGAAATCTAGAAGGAAGAAAGAAAAGAGTGAAGTAATCCCAATTCACAAGTAGAGATTCTTACCTTTGAACTCCAAGTGAAGCCTTCACACTCCAGTGGTAGGAATCCTCCCTTGAATGCACTCTCACACTCTCTTCTTAGATATTCTCTCAAGAGGCACGAAGATCAAATGACAAAAAGATTGGGTGGCAGTCTAATTTGGACTATTTATACAAAAGAAAAGAAAAACCGCCCAAAAACTACAAGTATTCAACTCTGTACACAGTGGATCGTCCTGTACGATCGTGGATCGTCCTCGACGATTTTACTTAAACACTTTGAAACGACCCTATTTGTATATGTGTATGAAATTTTTTCGTACACGCTGTTCGTCCCGTACGAACTAAGTTCGTCCCGTACGAACTAAGTTCGTCCCGTACGAACTAAGTTCGTCCCGTACGAACTAAGTTCGTCCAGTACGAACGATTATTACTAGGTCGGTTCTAGAAACTGCTGAAAACTGTTCTAAGTCGGTTAATCGTTTGGACGAAAATTTATTCGTCTGGATGAAATTTTTACAGAGGACCGATCGTCCCGGACGATTTTTAATTTTGTCTGGACGAAAATTTTCCAGAGGACCAATCGCCATTGACAATAATTTAATTTCTTCTGGACAAAAATTTTCCAGAGACCAGATCGTCCTGGACGATTATTAATTTTGTCTGGACGAATATTTTCCAGAGGACCAATCGCCATTGACGATAATTTAATTTTGTCTGGACGAAAATTTTACAGAAAACCAATCATCCTGGACGATTGTAAAATTCGTCCCGGACGATCAACAGGAGATAACTGTCTGATCGTCCCGCACGAATGGATATCGTCCAGTACGATCAGTATAAAATTTTTATGATCTTTTTATGTGTGTGTGTATGTTTTTATTCACTCCCTTTCAATTTAATTACAAAGAAGTGGAAACTTCAAATTTTACAAAGTATCTCATTTTGAATTTGATTTGAAGTCTTCGTAGTCTGGAGTTCGTTTTTCCTGAAATGTTAGTACACACAAGAGCAAATACAAATCTTCTAAAATTGTTAGGAGAAAACTACACATTTGAACAATAATGTTTGGAATCATCAAAACTACATAAGTTGCAAAATGTAAAGCATTCAAATAGCAACTATCTTAACATTGGAGTGTGAAGGTTTCATTTGGTATTTAAAGGTAAGAATCTCAACTTGTGATTTGGGTTTACTTCACTCTTTTCTTTCTTCCTTCTAGATTTCTTGTGAGAAGATATGTCAAGGAGATCCAGTTCTTTCCCGACACTTGGAGAGTGTGAACAGCCGAAGGGTTCTCTGCCCATACTTGGAGAGTGTGAACAGCCGAAGGGTTCACTTCCCACACTTGGAGAGTGTAAACAGCCAAAGGGTTCTGTTCCCACACTATGAGAGTGTGAAAGGACGAAGGGTTCTCTGCCAATATTGGGGATAGTGTAAAAGGATGACAGTTCTCTGCTAACACTGGGGATAGTGTAAAAGGATGATGGTTCTCTGCCGCACCGGGTAGCAGTGGAAAGAGTGTTTGTAAAGGCTTCTCTGCCTTACTGTGAGTGCAGAAGGAGAGTCACTATTGGTATTAGTGTAATACTCGGAGGGTGCCTCCAAGGAGTGGATGTAGGTCTGGTTTTGACCGAACCACAATAAACCTTGTCTTTATTTTTTCGCTGCCTTTTTTTGTGTTTTTAATTTTAAAACTGTGGTTGAAAAAATGTTTTCTACAAAACTCATTAAAGTTTTTTTTTCGATTTAAAAATTAAAAAGAGGGATTAATTTTTAATTACCAATTCACCCCCTCTTGGTTAGCCGCTGGGACATAAGCTTAGGTTTAACAACCTAGTTCATAGTGATCAAGTTTCAACAATATTAAAAATAATGTTTTTATTATTTGTGTTTACTAACTTTTTAGGAAAAATTATACTCCAGACTGCTGAAGACTTCAAGATAGATTATATTAGTGTTTATTATAATTAAAGACTAAACATTTTATATTTTTTTTAGTCTGAGAGAGTATGATTATAATTGGGTAAACATGCACATACTCCCTGGGGGAGTGTAAAACTTTTAATTTTTAAAACTAATCATATAGTACGATAATAGATCATACAAGATGATTTATCTAGAATATTCCTCAAGAAAGTAGTTAATTGAATCATGCCTTGAAAATTTTCTACGTCTTATTTGTACTGTACAAATTTAAATTATAAAATTATTCTTCTTAAACTAACAAGAGATTTTAAAATTACCAATTTACCCCTCTCTTGGTTAGCCTTAGGATAATTACTTTAGGTCTAACAACCTATTCAAACTTACAAGTGGTATGAGAGCCTACTTTTGAAAATTAAGATTTATACAACTTTTTGAAAATGATCATGATTACTTTTGGGAACTATAACACACCTAAAGGGTACTCGATAACTAGACCCCCATTATTTGATAGCATCCCTTTTGATTTTTGGAAAATACGTATATCTACTTTTCTTTAATCGCTTAACTATCGCATGTGAATTTTAGTGCAGGAAGGCTATGCTACACCAACTAGACTTGTAGATGGCATTAGAATTAAACCACCATTTATTTACTAGACTATAAAAGAAAAAGAATTAGCTCAATAAAATGCTAAAAATTTAAATAATTTTTTATGTGAACTTAAATTTGGAGTCTATATGTGTGTCTGTACCAATTGAGCTAGAAACAAAACTTAGGATAGACATTGTATCACATATAAAGGGACTAACAAGTTGAAATAATCTAAATTGAATATTTTTCTACACGATTATGTGTTATTTTTAAAAAAACTCAATGAATCAATCACTGATTTATATACTCATTTCACACAAGTTGTCACCTCATTGCATGCCTTAGATAGGGACTTAACGAATGTTAAAAAAGTAAATAAAATACTTTGTTGTTTGTGTGCTACTTATGATGCAAAGATAACTTCTATAAAAGAATCAAAGGACTTAAATACTTATTCTATTAATATTTTTCTTAGATCACTAATTACTTATGAGTATGGTGACTCAAAGACAGATTAATGCATGTTAGAAGTAGAAGTAGAAAAACATAGCATTGAAATTAGATGTCTCGAAGAGTGATCAATCTCAGAATGAGGATGAAAATGATATTGGCTGGATGATAAGGAAATTCAAAAGTTTTCTTAAGAGGAAGAAAATGAGACACCATCAGTGGAATAAGGGTAAGTTCCATAAATATGCTAAGGCTTCTAATGATGTAATTTTCTATTAATATAGGAAGCCTAGACACATCAAATCTGGTTGCTCGAATCTTAAAGACAATCATAACAAGGAGAAGGTTGAGGAGAAAGTAATGTAAGGAAGGGCAATAAGAGATTATAGAGAGAATTTTGGGTGGATTCAACTTTGGATTCTTCAAAAATAGAAGTAGAGGAGAAAGATACCAACTTCTGTTTAATGGCTGACAAGCTTGGTCAGACATATCAAAAAGTGTTATGCGACTTAATCTATGATGAGTTATTTGAAGTTTCTGAGAAAATTTATGCTGTATATAGGAAACTCAAAAAGATGCATGCCAGATTGAACATAGAACTTTTAGAATTACAAAAAGAGCATGAAATCCTTAGGAAAGATCACACACTAATTAATAGAAACCACATGAATTTATTGGATGAGTTAAAAAAATGGTATAAACTTTTGAAATTATCACATACTGAACTTAAAAATGATTTTAAAATATTTGTGGATGAATCTGATAATAGAGAGCAATATTTAAAAGTTGACAATGATATTTCAAAAAGTGACAACTCTTTAATTTAAAGAGGAATTGAAACCACTTGAGGAAAATAGGATATCACCCACACCTGAATAATTTTTCAATCCTGATCAGAAGCCTAAAATGTTAAAACCTAGAAAAAGTTAATTTAATAAACGTAGATTAATAAATCATTTTCCTATAGTAAAATGTTTTTCTTGTAGATTAATTGGCATATCTAACACACTTACAATATTCATAGTAAAACTCATTTAGTGTGGAGACCTAAGATGCATTAAATAAATCAAATCAAACATAAATTTAGATTATTTTTTTCCAAGAGGAGAACCCAAACTTGTTTGGGTTTCCAAGACTAAAATTTGATTATTTTGTAGAAATGCTCTCATATAATACCTCTTGAGAGCATTTGGTACCTAGACAGTGGATGTTTGAAGCACATGACTGGATATAAAACAAAATTTATATTACTAGAAGCTAGGAATGTTGGCAAGATTACATTGAGAGGCAATACCACTAAGAAAGTGCTAGACACAGGTATGATTGAAAATTTGAATAATTTTTTTCATTGAGAATATTTATTGGTAGAAGGCTTAAAGAACAACTTATTGAGTATTACTGAGCTATGTGATAAGGCTTATAGTGCAAAAACGTTTCCTACTAGCTGCATAATAAGCTAAAATATAATTGATGTTTTACAAGGAATTAGGATAAATAATGTTTACATACTTGATTTGAATTATATTAAATCTTCTAATGCTTTTTATTTCAAAATAATTTCTGATGAATTATGGTTATGGCATATGAGGCTTTGTAACACTAACATAAAAATCTTAGAAAAATTACCCAAAAAGAACTGGTTAGAGGAATACTCAAACAAGACTTTACTAAGGATAGCATATGTGATGCATGTCAAATAGGAAAATAGATGAAGTCCTCCTTTCATTCCATTAAGGATCTTAGAACTTGCAAACTATTAGAGATCATTCACATGAAGCTTTTTAGACCGGTTAGCACTGTAAGTCTAGGAGGTAAAGTATTTGGATTTGTGATAGTTGATGATTTTTCAAGATTCACTTAGGTTAAATTTATATTTCATAAGAGTAATCATTCGAGGAATTTATAAATTTTTTTACCTAGATTTAGAGGAAATTAGGATGCGAGATTTTATCAATTCAAAGTTATCATAGAGGTAAATTTGAAAATGAAAATTTTTAAAATTTTTGAAAAGAGATAGGAATTAATCATAATTTTTTAGCACCTAGGACCCCTCAGTATAATGGGGTAGTAGAAAGAAAGAAAAAAATATTAATTGATGCAACTAGAGCCATGTTGGCAGAATACTCACTTTCAAAATAATTTTGGGCTGAAACAGTTAGTGCAGCTTATAGATCCATATTGAATAAGGTGAATATTAGATACATATTGAACAAAACACCCTATGAACTTCTTAAGGGGAGAACGCCAGATTTGTCACATTTGTATGTTTTTGGATGTAAGGTGTTCATTCATAATAATGAGAAATCTCCTTTAGAAAAATTTGATCCAAAATTTGATAAAGGAATTTTTCTTGGATATTATAGTGTTAGAAAATTTTTTAGAATTTTTGAAAAGTGATATTTGGTAGTTGAGGAGACAACACATGTTGTGTTTGATGAATATGGTATTTTGGAAGAGACAAAGTTGGAAGAGGATCATATTTAAAATATCTCTCAAGGAATTGAAAAGATAAATTTAGAAGAAACTGTTGGAAAAGAAGAACCTCGAATTCAAATTACACATCATAGATGGTGGTGATGCTACTACATGGACCAAAATAGAATGAAAAGGCACACATTTAAATTTCTTGCTCCATGTGACATTTTGACCTTGGTGACATGGAAGCTTAGGACCTATTCGATTGGGTAGAAGGTGTGATTATAAGGCTCTAATTGAGCCAGAGAAATTTAGTTCAAAATAAACTTATAATTTAAACACCCGTAACTTTCAAAATACTCTACTAAATTCTAAAAAATTTGAAATACAAGCTCATGACACATTAATCTTCTAATGCTTTATGTTTGGAGGTTCCATGTGCTGTAGTTTTTGAGTGGTTCCAAATTAAAGTTTAAATTAAAAGTAAAGATATCTTACAAATCACTATATGGATTTTAACGATCTTGGACTCCTTTTGTTCCTAGTGATGTGCTCTCTAATTTTGTAGAATACTCCCTAAGTAGATTGTGGCTGGAGTAAATGTTGTGGTAAAAACTTCAATTTCTCTCACTAGAACCCTCTCTTCACCAAAATAGTGTTTGGAGGCTTGGATTTGTAGGACAAATGTTTGAAAGATGGTGGGAAATAGTTGGAGGAGTTATGGAAGGAGTTTTGAGAGTTGGGGGTTGCTAGAGAATAAGTTTGAATGAATCTGGCCTTTAGGTCATATTTTCCCCCACTTAGCTCCCCTACTTTGGAATTGATGGTTTGGATTGAACTAGGGAAAGCTTGGATGCGTGTGAAGTGTCCCAAGTTTGTTAGAAGCCAAGGGAGAGGGTAGGGGGTGTGTGTGACTTCTCTTAGTCCATGGGATGGATGGACCACACCCTTTTTCCATATTAAGCTAAACCAAGGCATCACTTGGTTTAAAAGATGGGTTAGGGGGGCTATAGGTATGCTTTATGGTTTATTTGGACAATATTTAAACAAGTTATGTTAGAGGAAAGGGAATTCTTAAGTGGTTTGGAGATATGACCCTAATTTCACTCTTTCCCATTGGTTTGAAAGGAGTTGTTGACTTGTTGACCTATTTACCTATCAATGGTGATTGTGATAAGCCTTGAGGAATTCAAACATGTTGTAAGAAACCACCTCAAGGAGTTTTGAATCAATGGATTGAAATTTTCATGGATATTTGGTGTATATTAGGGGATTGACTATGAATAGAAATTCAACCAAGTCAATTCCATGGGGATTTGTCTTAGGGAAATATTAGACATGCTTAAAATGTCCAATTGAACAATTTGAGGTGGCCAAATTAGCTTGCAATTTCTTGGAGCGTTTATTTTGACATGGTTTGGTATATGATTAATTTGGTCAACTATGTCAACGCACGGGTTGGGTTTGGGTTCAGTAAGTTTGGTTTCATGATTAGATACCAATGGAGGAGGTCTCAAGCCAAGAAAAAATCATTTTGTTGAAAATCCTAATTAAGCCCATAAGGGAAATTTGGTAAACATGAGTTTACTTGGTCAACAATGCCTGAATAAGGCTTGAATTTGAGTTCAATGCATTCCTAAGAGTGTTTAGGATGCATTGGAGAAGGTTTCATGCCTTGATGTGGATTGCCCATGTCAATGTTTGGAGAAAATTCTATTCCATTTTTGACCAATTTGGGACATTTGGCCCCTGGTGATTTTTGGGTCAACATGAGTCAACCAAAGTGTTATTTTATATTTTGCTTATCATACCAAGGGTTATGGACATTGTCAAGGGTTATGGGGAAGCTTTCATGGTCAAATTCCATAAGGTGGAATGTTCGGTGGCATAGGTTGTAACTATGTGAAGGTTTTGCGACCTTTATAAATATGTGAAGGGTTGTCCTTAAGGATATGCCTAATAAATATGTAATTTTTATAACATTAATTTGGGGTCATTTGATTGGGTTTTGAAATTATTGAAATTTCTCTTTAAAAGGTTATAAGATATGGGCCTTTAATCTGGAATTTTCATCTAGAATTTTTGATTTGGATGTAGTTTGAATTAGATTCATTGAATTTTATTCATTCGCAACAATGACAATCAATTAGGTGATTGGTAATGATTTGATAAAGCAAATCAAGTAGTGGTCACTAGGTGATAGTGCACTAAGCAAGGAAGTGTACTGAGGAAGCTGGCAACAGCGTACGGTTGCTTCTTCAAGAGATTATAGGTTGATGCAGATTGGATGATTGAAGTTGATTATTGGTGATTGATTGGTTGCCATTAATTGATAATGATTGATAGGCTGATTGATTGATATTTCATTAAAGACTGGATGTTTAAAGTTTGAATGAAGATTTGGTAACTCTAGGCAGGTGCAGGTTGATGTTAGATATGTAGATTGAGTTCTAGATGACTGGAAACTAGATGATTATCAACCATCAGATTAACACACAAGAGTCTAGATATATCTCCATGTCGTCATACATAAATAAGGTCAATAAATGGAAAAGTTCCAATGTATGAATTGGAGCTTTAGGGTATAAGGGTTTCATAAGGTACACTTAGATTTTTATAATTAACCAAAGTTGGTTATGACATGAATTTAGTTTTAATTTATGCAAAATAATATCCTAATTATTTTTATAAAAGATTGCATAGTCTAAATTGATTTAACTATGTTGGGGTTTCAAGAAAATTCAATTTTTTAAATATAGGATTTTAATGTTTCATGGTTAATCATGTTTGAAACCTACTCCAAAGTGTTCAATATGTCATTTGGAATGATTTGAACAAAAACATAGCCCACAGGTTGACCTCGTTGACCAAGTCTACCTAGGTTGACCAAATATCCTTTTAAGGGTTAAAAATACATTTCATACAAGAAGACCTTACATGACCTTTGAACCACTACCAATAAATTCAAAGCATCCTTTGTAATGTAATAGACCCAATCTCAACCATTGGGTCAACTTGGTTGACCAAATCTACCATGGTTGACTAAGCTTGCATGCATTGAAACCCTTTTCACTTGCATTGGCCAAGGCTTGATTAAACCTATCAAAACTTATAGTGATTGTTGCAAATCTATTTTCATGTCTTATGTTTTGATGATTGACAAACACTATTTTTCTTGGACTGCTTGTTGCTTCTAACTTTTTAGAAATCGAAGATCGGACGAACAGACGAAGCCAGTTCAGGATTACGTAGGCTTAGGATCTAGTCAGTCTGTACTTTTGTTTTTCACTTCTTGAGTCTTCTTGTAATGGTCAAAGAGACTGATGCTAAGTAACCCTACACACACACTTGAGAGACTTAGAATTTCTATTTTTACTCATATCGGCTAGGAAGGTTGTTTACATCGTCCTGGACGATCAGGCTTAAAACAGAAAGTCTAAATATGAATTCTTAATTAAGGCAGCCGTCATTAACATATCGGCCAGGACGATACGTGTATCGGCCTGGACGAAAAGCTCAAAACAGAAAGAAGTTGCCGCCATAGACAATTAAGGAATACTGTATTTTTAAATTATCGGTCAGGACGATCATTGATCGGTCTGGATGATATTCACAAATTATGCCTTAATTGATCAGGAAATCAAGGAAGTAATTAAGGATGATTGATACGATCATATCGTCCTGGACGATTGCAGGATCGGCCAAGATGACCCAGTCAAAAACCTTAAGTTACTTCAGGACGATAAATATCGGCCAGCTCGTATCCAGGGCGATTCTCAGAACGATTTTCCTCTAATTTGAACTGATCTGCTGGGACGATCATGATATCGGCCTGGATGATCAAGCCATTTTTCAATCATCCAGGAGTGCATCCAGGGCGATACTCTGGCCGATCTTTTGGGATTTGTATTGATCGGCCAGGCCGATGTCCATATCAGCCTGGACGATAAAGTCGGCAACTTGTAATTAAAGAGCTCCTTTGAAGCTCTTCTATTTAAGAGCTCTTGTTCAACATTTTTGAAGACTTTTGGCTGCTGCCTTGACCTGAGAAGGCCTTGAGGAGAGAAAGATAGAGTGGGAGAGAGAGAGGATCTTGTGAGGGGGAGCATGTGAGGGAATTCACAAGGGTTGTTTCAAGGATCGCTCTGCTTCTTCTTCGTCTAGAGTTTCTCATCCGTAGAAGGGTCGGTAGAGGTAAGGAGTTAGCTTTTTGTTGTGGTTCTCTGTCAGCTTTAGGAGGAAGCAAATGGAGATAGGTTCTCTGCCTTGTCGGGGTGGCAAAAAGGAGGTTCTTGTGAGGGCTTCTCCGCCTAGCCGTGGAGGCTAAAGGAGAGTCATGTTTTGTAGTGCAATACTTGGAGGGTGCCTCCAAGGAGTGGACGTAGGTCGAGTTGACCGAACCACTATAAATTTCTGTGTTCTTGTTTCTTGCTTCCGCACTTTTAATTCCGTATTTATTTATGTGGTGTGATTTTGGTTTTTGCATTTTTTATTCTTTGTGAAAAGAAATTTTAAAATACCAATTCACCCCCCCCCCCCCCCCTCTTGGTTAGCTTGGGCCATGGGTAATCTTGGGAATTGTAACACTACTGAAGGGTATTCTATTACACGACCACCCTTGTTTGATAACTTACCTTTTGATTTTTGGAAAACCCGCATGTCAACATTTTTACAATATACTGATTATCGCATGTGGATGCTTATTCAAGAAGGTTATTCTCCACCTTCTCGTGAAATTAACAGTGTTAAAACTAAAGTTACTTTTACTGAATGGACTTTCGATGAACGAGATTTAGCTCAATTGATCGCAAAATATTTGAACTGCATTTTTTGTGCTTTAAAATCTGAGGACTACATGCGTGTCTCCACTTGCAAAACTGGTAAAGAGATTTGGGATAAATTGTGCATCACCTATGAAGGTACTAATAAGGTTAAACAATCCCGTTTGAACATTCTCTTGCATGACTACAAACTTTTTCATATGAAACCTCATGAATCGATTTCTGACATGTACACTAGGTATACTCAGATAGTTACTTCACTGCATGCACTAGGAAATGAACTTTCAAACTATGAAAAAGTAAACAAGATTTTGAGATGCTTGCCTTCATCATATGATGCTAAAATCACTACAATCACTGAATCTAAGGATTTGAACACTTACTCTATTGATAACTTACTTGGCTCACTCATTGCTTACGAGCAAGGGGTGAATCATAGAAATCTTGATGCAGGTGAGAAGAAAAAGGAGAAAATAATTGCACTGAGGGTGCACAAATCAGATTCTGAATCTTTCGGGTCTGAAAGAGATGAAGTTGCCTTCATTACAAGGCAATTCAAAAGCTTTCTAAGGAAGAAACAAAAGCATCATCAAAATTGGAGAAAAGGTAAGGATCATAAACATGTTAAAGGATCTTCTGATGTTGTTTATTTTGAATGCAAGAAACCTGGACATGTGAGAGCCAATTGCCCGACACTTCAAGATAACACAAGCAAGGAAAAGATTGAGGAGAAACCTAAGTTTAAGAAAGACAAGAAGAGAATTCAAAAGGCGTTCTGGGCAGAATCTGGTACTGATTCCTCTGAGATTGAACCAGAGGAAGAGACTACAAACTTGTGCTTAATGGGGGAAGATCATCTTGAGCAAAGTGATGAGGAAGAGGTATGTAAACCAACCTATGATGAATTATTTGAGATTTGTGAGAAAATACATACATCATATAAAAAACTCAAGAAAACTCATGCAATCCTAAAATTAGAACTTTCAAATTTACAAAAAGAGCATGAAGTGTTTCTCAAAGATCATGCAATGATTGATTCAAATCACATGGCTCTTCTTGATGAATTTGATGATTTAAATAAAAAGCATTTGGAATTAATTGATGAACATAATGCATTAAAAGTTTTACACACCTCACTTATTTTTGATCTTAAGAAATCTAAAGAGATTGAGAAAAATTTGAGGATTGAGAATGATGCATTAAAGAGAACTAACTTGAGGATTCAAAATGATTTGGATACATGTAGGAAAAATTGGATGACATCCACTTTTGCTCCTAAGCCAGAACCTAGGAAGAGGCATTATAACTCAAACCATTTAAGAAACCCTTTTCTTGGAGTTAGATGTTTTTCTTGTGGCATGCTAGGACACATCTCACACACTTGCACCGTTCATCGTAGTACACATTGGTTGTGGAGACCTAAGATGCATGATTCACAACATACCATATCTACATTGCACTTTACTTTTCCTAAGAAAGGGCCCAAACCTGTTTGGGTTCCTAAATCTGACTGTTGTTGAGTTTTATAGGAGTGCTCTCACCAAAGACCTTGTGGGAGCATAGGATAACTGGACATATGAAGGCTCGCAGCTCATAAATTGCTCAAACCGGCTGCTTCAATAAATTCTTGAAATATTTTTTGTTTCAGTGTGTTTTATTTTTGCTTTGTCTGTATTTTTATGTGTTTTGTTTTCGCGTTGTTCTTTAAAATTGGCTTTCCATATGTTGAATTTTTCAAGATTTTAGATTTTGGAGTTTTGAAGATTGTGTTTAGCTTTTCTAAATTTAGTTAAAGGGAGAAACACCATGGATAGTTTCCCTCCTTCTGACCTTATTTAGTGGTATAATTTTTCTTCTCTAAACAAAAGTCTAGCTCATTTTAGCCAATGGCTTTTGAAACTAAGATTCTTTCTATCTTGCTACAATATTCAATCTTATACATAATATCCAAAGCTCTTACATATCTTTCGAGTTATTTAAAATCTTGTCATTGCTTTTATCACATGTTTTTGATTTTGTTTTGTGACTTATTCTTCCCTATGTTAGAGAGAGAGATCCTATTCTCTAATATTTGGAGGATATACTCACAACTGATCTTCTTTTAAAAGTTTGCAAAAGAGCTTTTAGCTTGCAAGAATTAAAAAGGAAAGAGGCCAATGACGCCAAATTGAAAAAGAAAAATTATGCACAATTGTGTATCAAAAATCAAAAGATGCTCAAAGAGCCAATCAAAGATTCAAGAGGCATAAAATGAGCCCACTAAAAAGCAAGCTATCCCCTCTTTTCAAAACTTTTAAAACTTAGAGAACTCATTGACTATTTGATGAATTCAAAGGCTTGATTTCAAATTCCATGATTGAGAAAAAATACTTTGTTTTATTATTTATGAGATGGTTTTTGTAAACAAGTTTGATTGGATCTTCTTTTTTTCCCAATTAGGTTTATTCTGAGTTATGAATTGTTGTTTTTCAAAAGAAATTTTATACCATAAAAAACGTCTGATTTAGGGTTAACAGAATCGGATATCTTACCTTTGTCTGATAAGGATTGGCTAAACTCCTTGATCTTGTGGAACTCAAAAAGTTTAACTTTTTGAGAAATTCTCATATGATGCCTCCATAAAAGAAAAAAAAATTAGAAAAATTAAAATCAAAAAATTTTCATTTTTTGATTTTCCTTGTATTTTTGCTTTCTATTACTGTGTTGTTTTGTCTATTTTTCTTTTGTTTTTTGTTTGAGGGCTTTGATCATCACCATCCTTCTTTATGTTTCAAATTCTAGTCACTTCGTCCTGGCCGATACCTTTATCGTCCTGGACGATAAGGGCAAATTCTCTTCAAAATCTATCTGCTGATCTTTTCTGTGCTTGCTGTAACTCATCGTCCTGGATGATACCATATCGTCCTGGACGATCAGATTGAACTCTGTTGCAATCATGATGATAGTCCTGGCCGATAGAATATTTCTTCTGGCCGATGCATTTTATGTGCATCATCCTGGCCGATACACTGGATTGTCCTGGATGATCCACGTGTCAGCACCTTTGAATCTTTAAAATCGGCCCCGGAGGATCCATTATTGGATAATCGGCCTGGCCGATCCACTATTCATCCTGGATGATACACGTGGCAGTGATTTAAAATGTTTTAACTTTGGCCGGTACGATCAATTATTGTGCATCATCCTGGACGATACACCTAATCGGCCCGGACGATCTACTTTTTCAACGGTCATCCGGATTGACTCCTCGGGACGATGACCTGTGTCTAATCGGCCTGGCCGATATCTGATCGACTTGGAAGATCGGACTGCCTTTTTGACCAATCGGCCTGTACGCAATTATAAAGCCATATCGGCCTGGACGATTCTGCGATCGGCCAGGACGATATGGTCATTTCTTTAAATTCTGGTCATTCCAGCCATGGTTTTTCACTTTCCACCCTTTCTCCTCTTGTGTTTCCTTGCTAATCCTTTGTTATGGCTGGTGGGAAACGAGTTCGACAGGCTTTTGGGAGTTCCTCGAGGGCCACTCTGGACCCTCGATTCAGGGAGACAGAGGATCAGGCTGCCTACCATTGATACAAAGAGTGTGGGATAACCATCTCCAGAATCATCAATCCTGCCCACATCTCATACCTGGTAATGGATCTTTTTGCTCACACCTCCCTTACCCCGCTTGCCAGCTACTTTCAGCAGCCACCTCCACCACCTCCATCTGATGATCAGGATCCCTCATTTTTCTAGTTTGTGTTTTCTGCTGTTTATTTCCTGTTTTCTGTAGTTTGTCTTTTTAGTCTGTTTTAGTTTCTGTTGTGTTGTTTCTCTTTTTCTTTTGTGTGTCTGGACCCTCTTTTTGTGATGACAAAAGGGGGAGTAGGATGTGATCGGAAAAAGGGGTTGTGCTTGTAACTTTGAATTTCTAGTGAACTATTTTTTTTTTTTTGAGTTTTTTCCTACTTGTGTTTTCCATCATCAAAAAGGGGGAGATTGTTGCAAATCTATTTTCATGGCTTATGTTTTGATGATTGACAAACACTATTTTTCTTGGACTGCTTGTTGCTTCTAACTTTTCAAGAATCGAAGATCGGACGAATAGACGAAGCTAGTTCAGGATTGCGTAGGTTTAGAGTTGAGTCAGTCTGTACTTTTGTTTTTCACTTCTTGAGTCTTCTTGTCATGGTCAAAGAGATTGATGCTAAGTAACCCTACACACACACTTGAGAGACTTAGAATTTCTATTTTTACTCATATCGGCCAGGACGATTTTTACATCGTCCTAGACAATCAGGCTTAAAATAGAAAGTCTAAATAAGGATTCTTAATTAAGGCAGCCATCATTAACATATCGGCCTAGACGATACGTGTATCGGCCAGGACGATAAGCTCAAAACAAAAAGAAGTTTCTGCCATAGACAATTAAGGTATACTGTATTTTTAAATTATTGGCCAGGACAATCATTGATCGGCCTGGACGATATTCACAAATTATGCCTTAATTGATCAGGAAATCAAGGGAGTAATTAAGGATGATTGATACGATCATATCATCTTGGACGATCGCAGGATCGACTAAGACGATCCAGTCAAAAACCTTAAGTTACTTTAGGACGATAAATATCGGCCAGCTCGTATCCAGGGCGATTCTCAGGACGATTTTCCTCTAATTTGAACTGATCGGCCGAGAAGATCGTGATATCGGCCTGGACGATCAAGCCATTTTTCAATCGTCCAGGAGTGCATCCAGGGCGATACTCTGGCCGATCTTCTGGGATATGTACTGATCGGCCACGCCGATGTACATATCGGCCTGGACGATAAAGTCGGCAACTTGCAGTTAATGAGCTCCTTTGAATCTCTTCTATTTAAGAGCTCTTGTTCAATGTTTTTGAAGACTTTTGGCTACTGCCTTGACCTGAGAAGGCCTTGAGGAGAGAAAGAGAGAGAGGATCTTGTGAGGGGGAGCTTGTGAGGGAATTCATAAGGGTTGCTTCAAGGATCGCTCTGCTTCTTCTTCGTCTGGAGTTTCTCATCTGTGGAAGGGTCGGTAGAGGTAAGGAGTTAGCTTTTGGTTGTGGTTCTCTGCCAGCTTCAGGAGGAAGCAAAAGGAGATAGGTTCTCTGCCTTGCTGGGTGGCAAAAAGGAGGTTCTTGTGAGGGCTTCTCCGCCTAGCCGTTGGGGCTAAAGGAGAGTCACATTTTGTAGTGCAATACTTGGAGGGTGCCTCCAAGGAGTGGACGTAGGTTGAGTTGACCGAACCACTATAAATTTCTATGTTCTTCTTTCTTGCTTCCGCACTTTTAATTCCGCATTTATTTCTCTGGTGTGATTTTGATTTATGCATTTTTTATTCTTTGTGAAAAGAAATTTTAAAATACCAATTCACCCCCCCCTCTTGGTTAGCTTGGGCCAGTTCTATAGGGCTTAACATCCCTAACAAACTTTCAGAGATATCCATAGAATCCCTAGGGATCAACCCTAGGTTACACATACATTGAGTCCACTTGGGTTAGCCACTTGGCTTGACCCAAGTGGACAAAATATCTATGAATTTTACATAGTCAAACCTAGACTGAATTGACCCAAGTAAACAATTCCATAGAATTCCTTATGTCTCATTACATTTTTCCTAGCCAACCCATCCTTTGGGATGACCTTACTAAACTCAGTTGAGCTCGCCCAATGTTACCCAAACTGCCTAAACTAAGATATATTGCATGATTAACTTGTCCAGGTCTAGGTGTCATTGAAATTGATTTCATGATCATTCCAAACGGCTTTCCACCTCAGCTGATTGCCTAGCATGGTCATGTTTAGTAATCTTCTAGAAAATCATCGGCATGTGACCCATAGGTTAAGCCCCCTATTATAATCTTGGCCAACCCAAACCCTCAATGCTTTAGGACTTCTTTTTTGAACCCTTTAGATCTTGCCTAACATAACCCAGTAGCTAGAGAGGTCTTAAACAAATCAATAACACTGTTAAAGTGAATTTTAGAGATCTAGAAATACCTCTTTGATTCTCTTAATAAGTATTAGTTTTCTCATTTTGTGAAGCTTTTGAGTGTGAGATTATCCTCTTGTATACTTCCCAGCTATATGTGTGAGGTCTTAGAGTGGTTTCGAACAAGATCCAATGCTTGTTCCACTATAAAATTATAGCTTCCATTCCAATTTTCTTTTGAGCTAAGTCATATTAAGAAGAAGAGTTTCATAAACTTAGTCGACCAAGCTTAAAGCTAAGTTATGGTAATGAAAGCATTCCTTTAGGTAATCTTCCATTCTGATCCTCACTTTAGCTTGTTCTTGGCAAATGTTAATGAAATGTTAAATTCACATGGATCAGACCATTGGATTGAATGTTCTTGATCTATTGATGCTTCATGTGAAGTATGATGCAATTCTTTCTAGTTGTTCCTTTGGATCTTAACAAAATTCATTAATAGAATATAAGCTACGTGGGAGGTTAAAGTTGAAATCATTTAAGTCCATTTCAATCAACAGATATTATTATATATTGTAGTTTTGATCCACTATAAATATTATCCATCTAATATTGAATCAATTGGTTGTAATCAGAGTGCGTTAATATTATTAGCAAACTAATCACTACTTACCCAATCAGGTCATCTAACTATGTAACTGAGGATTTTAATTTCATTAAAAAATTGAATTGAACTTTGAAAAATGATTTCACCTCATCCACTTCTCCAGATTAAGAAATCTTAGGCTCTATGGATCAAGCATGAGGATCTCTATTAAACCCCTTTGTTTTAGTTCATGATATGCAACATATTAATCACAATTCTAGAAAAACCCCATGGGATATTTCTTGGATTATTTACAACCCAATTGGAGAGAATATTTCTTAGAGATGTTTAATACATCTCAAAAATTGTTCAACTCTATGGGAGCTATTTAAAGAGTCCAGATGAATTTTCTAAGTTCATGTGTCATTATTTGACAGTTGGAGTTAAAAAATTCATAACCATGATTCCAAAGGAAATTATGAGTTGATTTCTAGTTTGATTTTAATGTTATGTGTAAGGGATAATTAGTCAATAATTTCACATAAATCACTTAATATTAGCTCCTAAAACAGATCACCAAACTTATAGATGAATTTAAGTTTAGTGATTGATATATCAACCTAGAGATACATTGATGAGCCCAAATTCAATGGGTTTTAATAATATGTACTCATGTACCTATATTTCTAATTTCACTACATTTGGAGGCCTTTTGGTCTGTCATTCAGTGAACATAAGATTCATGTACACTATTGACCTAGGAAATATAAAAACTTATAATAAATTCATTTAACACAAGAAAGCATAAATAATATATCAAATTGCATAGAATTAATGGCACAATAAAGGATAAATAAAAGCCCCATCAGATTTAACCAAAATTAATTTCAAAAATTAAGAAATTCACTAGTTAATTAAAATAAAAAAAAATTAAATATATAAAAACAACAAAAAAATGTTAAACAATTGAATTCATCCCTAGTAGTCATTATTGACATTTGAGAAAGATTTAAAAAGGGTTAGGAGTTGATTTTGTACAAAAAGAAGAAAATACCCCTAATTAAACAATTAAATAAATCCATTAAGTCATCAAACTTCATTAATTTTTAACTAATTCATTAAAATTCAAAATTGAGCAAACTCAATGGTCTTAGAGTCATTTTTTGGGTCTAGTATTTAAAAAAAATAAAAAACTCTAGAATTCAATTTAAATAAAAAAAATAAAAGTTTGGGTCATACTTAGTTCTTAAAATTCATCAAAATTCTAAACTTTATAGCTTATTTTAGAAAAATCCATAAAGGCATTGAACACATCTTTGGGACTGTATTTATGAAAATATAAACATTTCAAAAATCAATGTAAATAAAAAAGTCAATGAATGTATCCCTCATTTATATACATTAAAATATTTATTAAAATATGGAAAATCAATCAAATCAGTAAAACTTCATTAAATCAACAATTCAAATAAATTAAATAAGTAAAACATTAAATAAACAACCAACATTTTTTTTATTGATGTCAATTAGGTTGGACTACCTCCAGCGTTGGGCTAAGTTTCCTAAGGATGCCCTAGGTCCTCATGCTCATTACAATGTAATGAAAAACTTTTATATAATGTAAGAAATAAAATATAAACTTAAATATATCATTAAATAATAAATTAAATTCAAATAAAATCATTAATAAAATATATAAAATTTATAACTTTTCGTATATTTAAAATCTCTATAACAACAACAACAACCTCAAGCCTTTATCCCACTACGTGGGGTCGGCTGCATAAATTTTTTTTCTCCATTGTGTCCTATTAAAAGTCAAATTCTCATTTAAATCTAATAAAGAAAGGTCATTCCTAATATTTTCTAACCAAGTCTTTTTAGGTCTACCCCTACCTTTCTTAACACAAGTCAAATATAATACCTCTACTCTCCTAACCGGATCATCGAAAGGCTGCCTTTTTATGTGACCAAACCATCTAAGGAGACTCGCTCTAATCTTATCTTCTACTAGAGCTACTCCAACCTTTTAACGTATATGCTCATTTTGTATCCTATCTCTAAGGGTAAAGCCACTCATCCACCTGATCATCCTCATCTCTTCCACACTTAACTTAGTATTATGCTTTTCTTTTAATGGCCAACATTCGTCACCATAATGCATTGAAGGCCTCACTACCATCTTATACATTTCTATCACATAACAAGCCTGATGCATTCCTCCACTTCAACCATCGAACTTGAATTCTGCTGATAATATCCCCATCTATTTCACCCTCACTCTGAACAATAGATCCAAGATATCTAAAATGTGTACTCTTATTAATGACTTGATCGCCCAAAGTCATAATCCCCTCACTAGGTCTATTACTACTAAAATTACACTCCATATATTCCATTTTAGATCTACTCAAGCGAAAACCATTAGACTCTAAGGTTGACCTCCATAATTCAAGTTTACCTTCAACTCCCTCTCTAGTCTTATCAACAAGAAGAATATCATCAGCAAAAAGCATACACCAAGGTACATCCTCTTGCAAATGTCTAGTGAGAACATCCATGACTAAAGAAAAAAGATATGGGCTTAAGGCTGATCCTTGATGTAACCCAAACGAAATAGGGAAATACTTGGTCAAACCACCTTGTGTTTGAACACAAGTAATAGCTCCTGCATACATATCTTTAATGATTTGAATATATGCATTATTGACTCCTTTCTTTTCAAGAACTCTCCATAGCACTTCTCTTGGAAATTTATCATATTCTTTTTCTAAATCAATAAATATCATATGTAGATCCTCCTTATTTTCTCTATATTTCTCCATCAAACCTCTTAATAAATGTATAGCTTCCATAGTCAACCTACCCGGCATGAATCCAAATTGATTTTGAGAAACATTAGTATCACGCTGCAACCTATGCTCCATAACTCGCTCCCATAGTTTTAAAGTATGACACATTAACTTAATACCTCTATAATTCGTACAATCTTGTGCATCACCTTTATTCTTAAAAATAGGAATAACCACACTCAATAAATTTTAAATTCAAATAATCCTTCAAAGATCTTGAATAAATAAATTCATTTATTGACAACCTTAACTCATTAAAGCCTCGAAACTATCCAAGCCACACAACCTTTCCACACACACTTAAATGGTTAGCTAGAACAACAAACTCTAGCCTAAGCTAGGTTGGTGGTTTGAATTGCTTGCCAGGTCATTTTCTTGGAAAGTACCTTTTATGTGTTTTTCTATTTTTAGTAATCTAGATTTTATAAATTTTAAATTTCTGTTGGTGCACTTAGGCTCTTTAAGGACTACATTAGAAGCATCAAGTTTTTATACATTTGCTTTGCACTTTTATATGCTTTTATATTGCCTTTAAAATCCTTTAAGAGTTAAAGTAGAATGTACCTAGGACATATGCATATGTTTGAGGCCTTTTAAACTATAGTTTTTATATAGATCGAGTTTTACAACATCTTCATTTGTAAAAGATAGGAATACACATTCTTATATATATTTAAATGGTAAGCTTGGCCACCTTCCTTTTTTGTATAGTTCGAATTTGATGTAAAGTATCAAACAAATGAATAAATAAATTGCATTTATATGTATTGAGTATTACATTTATTACAAAACTTCATGAATTGCATTGATATGGGTGATAGTTTGCATTAGTGGCCAGAATTTTTGTAGGTTTCTTTTAATGTATATGTTTCAAAATTTTTAGGAACATGAAGACTAGTTCTAAGGTGATAAAGCACTGGAATTATATACACAACCCTTTACCTAATCATGAATACATGCATACATTTTAAATTTTTGCAGTAGTATGATAGTGCTAAGGACTTTTGTTCCCACTATGGGCAAGGTTGCAAGGTCCCCATTGTATTCAGGGATGCTATACTATTCTTTTAGATAGGGCCATTATGATTTTGAGATTTCTTAAAGTTTCTGTTGACTCTTCTTGCTAGTGATATTCAACTTAAAGTTAAAATTACACATCCTGAGTCATAAATTTGAGAGTCTAATTAATCCTTTGACTTCTTAGGATAAAACTTAACCTATCATGCATTAGATCTAGGGTGATTGGTTGTGTTTTAGGATTGTTAGTTGTCAATTTGCTCCAAGCAATTATAAGTCTAGATTATACGCACCACTAGTTTTTGCACATTCGTTCAATTCTTTTAAAATTTAAAATCTGAAAAAATAATTTTAGGGGAAACTGGAGGATTTATTATTTAAAGCTTACACATTAAATCTTGTTAACCAAAAATTTACTTAGATCCATGCTTTAAAAATCTTTAGTCTTCTCTTTTATTGAGAGCATTCTTTTAGGAGGTTGTTTTTTTTACCCTATATGGATAAAAAAATAAAATAAAACTTATCTTAGATTATTTCTATGATTGGGGAAAGATTTGTGGAACACAAACCTAAGGCTTAAACATTGGATTAATTTCATAATTAATGCTATATGAGAATGTTTATTTTGTCTTTAAAAATTAATTGAAAATTCCTTATGCATTATTCAATCATGAATTGAAAGTTTCTCTTTTTAAATTGATAGAGATGCATTAGTATATCCTTAGGGATTGCATAAGGTTAATCTATGAAGATTTGACAAAAGAAACCAAAAATATAAATTTAAAGTTAATCTTGTGTGCATTAAATTTGGAAATTAAAATAAGTTTATCCACGAATTTGTCTGGAGACTCCACTGGAATAGACTTCTCTTTACATCTTTAATAAAGACTAAATTTTTCTAAATACATATTGATTTAATTAGATATTTTGGCTAATATATTTTATATAAACTCAAGCTTTAGATTATAATTTCCAAATTTGTTTCTCTCCTTAGTTTAAAGTTCTTTTGTGAAAGTCTCTATCTAAATCTAAATATAAATCAAGTTCATGTCTTCATCCATTGTCCAAGCTTAAGAGTCTTTGGATAAGGGTCCTTATTCAATGTTATTTTAAAACTTAAATTCAAACTAAATTTTAATATTTTCTTCTCCAATTCAAAGTATTAAACCTCAATTTCAATTGCCTATGTATTATATGTTTCCAATAGCTAGGTCTTTGTTTAAAGTCAGTGAGCAGTTAAAAGTTAGAATTTTTAATCAATTTTAGTTTAATCATGCATTGGGGATTCAGTAAATTTTACTCAATATAATCATTAGTTATATATCTTATTTAAAGGTGAGTGAATTTTAAAGAATGACATATAATTTTAGTCAATTTCAGAAAACATGTTTAAAAAGTAGATATTCTCTTTCTTCAACAACACATACATCTAATAATCAAAATTAGTTTACTCCAGTTAAATCCATGGGATAAGGAGTATTAGCCAATCTAGAATAAGATCCCATTTCCCCTCCTTTTATTCAATATAGAAACATCCCAGTTAGAAGCTCTGGTCATTCTATAGGTCAACAACCATTAAGAGTTGATCAACAACATCTATAAGCTTGAGATTCAGCTCCTCATCTTGATAAAAGGAGATTGAAATTGACAAGCCAGCCAGTGGTATTAATTGATTGTGATAAAGTATGGCATCCTAAAATAGTCACCACATCAACTACACAAGTAGCTCTAAAGTAATGTATGAAAAAAGAAAAAGCAAAGAAGTGAAAATCTATGGATGTAATATAAGCTGTTAGAAAATACATTCTTGTGGATCCTAACAACATGGCAGGTAAAACTATAAAAGAAATGATGGATCTCTTAAAGGAGAGTATCAAATATATAGATGAACAAGAGGCCACAAAGAATATATATTTTAACTTATAGGATTAGGAAATAGATGAAAGTGTATTCATTGTGGATACCCGATTGTCTACCGGCAAGACAAAAAGAAGACCAAGATAAATTTAGTAGATATAAAAAACATGGTGGAAGAAGAAGGTAAAGATTATATTCTTAAAATGAGTAGAAGTCTTTTAGATCAACAAAGTCAAAAAGATAAAAAGATAGCTAAAATATAGAATAAAACTGAAGAATTAGTGGCGACAATGGACGCTCTGCAAAATAAAGATGTTCCTCTTACTAATGCTCACATAAGTTCTACTCTAGTCGAGTTTGTGCAACACCACAAAAAATCTAAAGAGGTAATTAATGAAAATAAAATTGAAGTAGTGAGGTTAGAGAAAGTGATGGTACAAATAGTAGACATAAAGTAAATGATAGAGGAACAAGTCAAGGAAGCTCTAGCATAGTTTATGGGTACATTGTTTGTACTAAAGGGAAGACCATATACTGAAGAATATGACTATGTCAATACAGACACTTGCAATGTTAAAATAAATGTTCATGAAATGGTTCGCCAGAGAATTTCACCTTATTACAGTAGCAGATTTGGTAGTGGAGGAACAGAAACTTGGTGATAGTAAAGTTGACAACATCCTAAGGTGGAGGAACATCGTCATAAAGTGAGAACATTAGCTCTAAGAGAAGCATACTATAAAAATCCTTCTAAATAATATTCAATCTAACATCTTTCTTAATGAATTGGTTTATAATCAAAACTTCTGAAAAGTTATTGTGAGAAGATTCTAATCTTCAAGTGGAAATGTTTGTCTCAATTTACCTTCTTAAAAGATTAAACTCTAGTAGAAATGGAAAAACTAAAACCTCAGAAGGTGTTGGGAAAGAAGTATGGTTTAATGCCTGTAGTTGATAAGGGTAAACAACCAAAACATATTTAAAAAGAAAATCTTTGTCATCTATTACATTATTAGCAATATAATAAACCTTCTAATCAATAGTTGAAATCTCATTCCAAACTTACTACTAAAATAGAACGGGATAGATTTGAAGCTTTAAAGAATAAAGCTTATTCATTTAAAAGAGAAGCCATTAGGAGGATCTTTAAGAATCTTCTAAAGAAATCACAATTCAAACTTCTTGAATCTATGAAGTTAGATGATGTGGGTAAAGTGGGGCAACCAACTATTTCCCATATCTCCATATGATGAGTCATGAGTTAGAAGATTATAAAACATGCAAGGAGGCGATTCAAAGAAATACCAAAGATTGATCGGTTGTGATACATAAGGAGTTTTTCCCTGATTATAGTCAAGGATCTGCTTAATGCATGATTGGTGAGCCTTTTATACCTATTTTAAATTGAAATCTTGATGATGATTATGATATATCCTTATCTTCATCTTCTAAGAAAGTTCAAATTAAAATTTATTTTTCATCTGTTTAAGTGTCTAAAGGAGTACATAGTTACCCCCCCCCCCCCCCCCCCCTATTTGATCTAGTAGCTCCTCAAGAGGTTGTCCAGAATAAAGTTCCTTTAAAAAAACTTAAGAACAAATCAACCAGTTAGTCTTCTATTGTTTAGAATAAAGAGCCCAAGAATAAAGTAGCAATATAAACAATAAAGTTGTAATTTTTTCTAATAGAATTGTAAAGCATGTTGTACCTCTTATATTTTAAGATTTCTATATTATATTGCCATTGTCTAAGAATGCAATGAAAAAGATTCAGTGTATATCTTGTCTATATATGGTGATGATCAAATGAATGATGTAACAAAAAAAAATAACTTAATGCCAGTTGCCGGGTGAGGGAAGAGAGAGAAGCTCCACAAATTAAGGAAGGATTTGAAAAAAGATCTTGAAGAATTCGTGTGGCATTGTTGGAGATGAAAGATGGTGGCCGGTCATCCAAAGATGACCGGAACACCAAAAATTCTTTATCTACCGCGAGTCCAATCATGTTGGATTCAAAAGGTAGATTATCCTTCAATCGAATCTCTTCTTTTCATATTTTGGAATCCCCTCTAGTCATAAATGAGGGAGGTTTAAATGCTAAAGAAAAACCTTTGCCGATTTTAGGCAAAGGTAAGGAAGTAATTTTGTTTTTTGATATGCCTAAACCTTTGGAGACAATCATTAATAGAGCAAATAACAAGGAAGCATCTTCTTCAAGAGCTGATGAAATTTTGAAGAAGGACATGGTTATTCCAATTATTTCTCCAAAATTGGATATCCCTAATGTGTGGACTAAAAAACCTCAAATTAAAATAAAATTCAGCGAAATTCATGGTGATATGGGAGATGAGAATATTGTCATTCTTGACAAGGAAAAGGAATTAGCTAATGTTCAAATCTTGAACAATTCCTTAGTTTGTTAAGATTCTTAGAAAAAATTATCCTTTTTCTAAATGTGCATTTGAATTAAGAAAGCAATGGTCGAAATTTGGAAGATTTCATATTACATTGCTTGGTCTAGATTGGCTCCTTTGTTCTTTTCAATCTCATGAAGCCAAGGAGGGAGTTCTTAATGGAGGACCTTGGTTTGTAGGGGGTTTTATGGTAGGATTAGACAATTGGTCTCTTACCTTCTCTCCTTTTTCTTTGAATGGAATTTCTTCTCCAATTTGGGTACGCTTCCACATTTTCCACTTCACTGTTGGGATGAATCCAATATCACTAGAATTATTTCTAGAATTGGAACTCCAATTTTATTGGATGGTAATATGTTTAGATGGGGGAGAAGGAAATTTGCTAGAGCTTGTATCCGAGTTAATTTGAATTCCAAACTCCCTTCTGGAATTTGGGTGGAAGGGGTTCATGGTAAATTTTTTCAGAAATTTGAGTACGAAAATTTATCAGCTTTTTGCTTCAAGTGTGGAATAATCGGCCATAATGAGAATGTGTTTCCCAATTCTACACATAATCAAAATACTTTTGTTAAAGAGTTTCCTTCCAGTTCTTTCAAATCTGAGAATTATAATTTTGGCCCTTGGATGCATGTGAAGTTCAAAAACAAAAGGAGGTTCAATCATGAGAAAAAGCTGTTTAAAGTTATCTCAACCTTGGATAAATCAAAGGAAGTTTGTGTTAATATCAAAGATGCAGCCTTTGATTATGTTGAAGGAGACGGAAATGCTGGTGCAGTTTTTGCTGAAGATCATTTGACAGCTATGGAGGCTGCATAAAATAAGGAAGAAGAAGATAAGATAGTTAGCCAAGGAGGTGAAATTCCTAAAAAATTTCCAATATTTGTTGAAACGGCTGATTCAATGCAGGAAATTCAAAATTTAAATTTAGCAAATCAGTTGACTAATCCTGAGAATATGGAAGGTAATATGTTGTATATCAACAGCAATTCAAATTCACATTCTGAATTCAAATGTCCAGAAATTGAGGAAGTTACTAAGGGAGAAGTCTATGCTGCCGATTCTTCTAAAGGTGCTAAAATTAAGGGAGCTAACAAACCTTTGTTTGAATTCAAAATTGCTAATTTTCAGGAGGTAAGTGCAACTCCATTAACTGAATTAGCGGCTGAGTCTATCATTAATGATGATCCGATTATTAAATCAGCTAATGATCCTGAATTCAAAACCGGTATTTTCTTAATAAAAGATAACTCTCCTCCTTCGGATATCTCTTTAAATTTTAAAAAGGCTGCTCTTAAAAAAGACAATAGTCTTTTTAAAAAAAGTATGACACCAGGTTCTAATCACTCTTTGTTAAAAGAACTCCAAGCATTATGGCCAATGAAAGATCTTCCTAGAAGAAGGATGGCTGAAATCAAAGTGAAGAACAGAAAGAGAGGTTCTTCTTCTCTTTTATCTCAATAAAATGCAATATGGTATTCCCATTCACATCAACATTGGGAGAAGATACATGAAGATGGAGCTACTTATCAAAAATATTAGATTAATGATATCTTTTTATGCTGAATTTGGTAATTGGTTAAAGCTTATGGAATATCTTTCAATGATATTCCTAAGTAATTTCTGGAATTTTTGGTTAAAATGTATTTTCCTTTCTAGCTTTGTTTTCTTTCTTATTTGTTATTTTAAACTTTTTTTTAAGTGATTATGGAATCTTTACTAAGTCATATTCTCTAACTGGATGGGAACTCTGGGATAATAATCAACCTTTGGGTTATTTATTACTTTGGTATCCCCTGCATCTCAACAGTTTCAAAATACGAAATAGTGGGTTTCATATCATTTATGATGAGTTTAAACTAACAAATTTTTGTCCAATAAGGTTCCTTTTTCTTGTTAAAAGAGGAATCATTAGTTTCCTTTTCCTAGTTTGTAATAGGTTGTATTTTCTTTTATAATTAATGCATTTCTGCATTTTCTCAAAAAAAAAAAAAAACAAAAAATAACTCAATAAAACTGGAATAAATTAAAATGTCTCAAAAGAAGCTTTTAAAAATTTCTATAATAGTGATTTCCCTATCCTCGATATTTTGGGAAATCCTATTTCTATATAATCTAAGATGTCTAATACTGATAATTCATTAGATGAAGCATTAAAGGTAAATGAATGTATAGAATCAAAAGAATCCATTATTTCTTCCTCAAAAGAAAAATTTCAGTTAAATTTGTGCAGTGGTAAGGTGTAACCATCATCAGCATCTAAAACTAGTAAAGGAAAGGATGTGGTTGAAAATCCAAAAACATCAACACCAGTTCTAGTAGATCTAGATGTGGAAAATTTAGATATTCTTAAATTGGATTATAATGTATTAACACATCTTAGAAAATTTCCTACGAAATTGATTATCTACAATGCTTGGTATCATTCCAAAGAAATGATGAAGGATTTAATCAAAGTTTTGCTCAATCTACAACTCTGTATGGATCAGTTAGCATCAACACAGCAGGAAGAAACATTAAGTTACAAAAAAAATCATAAAATTACATTCTTAGATGAATATCTACTCTTAGAATGTTAAAATTATAATCATTATATATAAATTTTAAATGCAAACAATTTTAAATTATCTTATGTTCTATAAATCTGGGTGTGTAGGTCAATATTATAATTCTTACAACTCTTTCATACTTAAAGGTGGATACTCACGAACTCAATATTGTTAAAAACTTTTATGTTGGTTTAATGAACAAGGTGAGAGAGCTTTAGGTACTTTCACATTGCTGTTAAAAATAAGAAACCAAAAGGCCAAAGACAAATTTTATATAATAATTCCAAAGCTTCTTTTAATGCTCTTTTAGGTAGACCTTGGCAACATTAATTTAGAATGGTTCCTTCCACCCTTTGTTAGTGTATCAAGTACTCTCATGAGGTTGAAGAGTACTATATTAAAGGTGATTTATAGCTATTTTCAATACATGAAGATGGTATGCACGAAGATGCTTCATACTATTTACCTAAGAAGCATACTATTTTTTCTAAAAATCTCAAACTGGCTGAAGAAGAGGTAAAAGAAAAGAAAGAAAAAGAAGGAGACAAAGAAAAGGAAAATAAAACTTGATCTCGCATATAAGCTATAGAATAGCACAAAATGTTAAAGCAACCAAATTTTGAGATTTCTCAAGAAGCATATAGTGATTAAGACAAGGTCTAAGTCTCTAGGGAAGGTGATTTCCAAATCTATCTACCATGGAGAAATTAAAGAAGTATGTGGAAAATATTTCCCTTACTCCACTTTCTCATAGTAATATAAAAAGGTAGAAGTGAAATCCTCTCTTCCTTTAAACATAGAAACCAAAGTTAGTATCTTGTACCTTGCACCAAAAAAGCCACTGTAGCTAATGTACACTTCAATGATCCACTCATATATGAGATAGTCAAACTCCCTTTTGATTGGTACTCCAATTATTTAAGCAAGTTTGTTAACCAAGGATTAATGCCATAAAATAAGGCTAGAGGAAAGCCCGGCAATTTGAATACCCATGTAATAGAAATAACATAAATAAGCATCAAGATCAGGTATTTGATTTTCTACTCTTTATTTGTTAGATAATGACTAATATTTCTTAGTTATATCAAATAATCTAGAGTATGATAGTCTCTTTTTAGTAAATTAAGACACTTAACAAACTATATTTAGAAACTTCATATAATTTGGATGACTAACAAGTTAGGAATGCACCTCAAGAACTTGAAGAAGAGATTAAATCCACCATTGATGATTTGAAATAAATAAATCTAGGAACTAAAGAATACCCTCGTTCAATTTTTATAAGTTCTTTCTTGAATGAGAATGAGGAAAATAAAATGATCAAACTCTTGGAATCATTCAAAGAAAATTTTTCCTAGAGATGTGATGAAATGGTTGGATTATCTCTAGACATAGCAATTCATAAGCTAGAAAGTCAACCATGAATGGCTTATATTAAACAAGCACCTCAATGAATGTGACTCGATATTGAAAAATAAGTAATATCTAAAGTTAAAAATTTAATCAATGTAAACTTTATTAGGGAGGAGAAATATCCAACCTTGTTAGCATCATTCCAATTAAAAAGAGGAATGGTCATATTCTAGTTTGAATTAAAAGGATCCCTAGTTTGTGGAAATATCCAACTACTTATATGAACCAAGAATCATTTTTCAAATATTACATCAATAAAACTTGAAAATAAATTATTTGAAGTGTGTATGTGGAGTCACTTCATGAAAGTTTTTAGGTTTTCTTATCTAACATAAGGAAATTAAAATAAATCTAAACAAAGTCAAACATATAATAGAAATGCCAAAGCCTACAAGTCTTACTTCATTAAGATCTTTCCAAGGTTGACTAGCATATCATAAAAGATTTACATCAAATAATTCAAGAAGATGTCATCAGCATGTAGTTTTATGCATGAAAGACGCTCATTCTAAGGGGGATGAAGATTGTGAAAGAGCATTTGATAGTATAAAATAGTATTTGATAAATCATCCAGTATTAGTTGCTCCTATTCAAGGGAAACAATTGATTTCATATGCTATAGCTTTAAGTGAGTCTCTTAGCACCTTTTTAGCTTTGGTTAATAAGGAAGGTAAATAGAATTGACTATACTATCTGAGTAGATATTTACTTCCAACTAAAATAAATTATCCTTTAATAGAGAAACATTATTTGGCCATAATATTTATTTCTCAAGAACTAAGGCATTATATGCTATCTAATAAAGTAAATTTAATATATAGATTAAATCCATTATAATATCTAATGACTCATCTAATTCAATCAAGGAGACTAGCTAGATAGTCAATGATATTATCATAATTGATATCACATTCATCCGTTCATGAGTATTGAAAGGGTAAGCTAAGATAGATTTCTAGCAGCTCATAGGATGATTGTCCAATAAATGATGAACTTCCATATGAATAAATCACTAATCTAGAGCTAAATAAAAAAATCCACATAGGAATTCTATTTTTACAGTGCTTCCTCTAATCAATAAGAAATAATTGACCATATTACCTAAGAAAAGTTGAAATTGCTATAATATTTTTTACCCCACAAAAGGGTTTAATGTATTACTCTTATTATTTATGAGAACCTTGTATGAATAATAAAGGAGGGTATGAGGCACTGATAACTAGGTTTTAATTGACTATCCTGAATTAAATTCAATAAATTGAACAACTATTGATCAATCAAATAGACAATACTTATCAAGTGCCAAAAGTAAATATGTTTCCTCATCATTAATATGCAAAATAACTCCTTGAGCAATTTCCAAATATAAATTTATACAATATTCTTCATGGACATAATTTTGTGATAGCTTCCTTAGCAAAGTTGGCTAAAGCTATATCCTATGTTGAGGGAAGTTAAATTAAAATTGAAGCACAAGCTCGCCAACTTTTATTTCCTATGCATCTTGAATATATAAATAAAAAATACTTATACAAGGTGAAAATTATTTCAACAATAGAAGATGAGGTGGTAGATTTGGGAAAATCCATCATCAAATACTTGCAAGAAAATAAGCTCCCTCATGATAAATCAATAGTAAATAAAATTAAATGAAGATCTCTGTCTTATACATTGATCAATGTCACTTTTTACAAAAGGTCATTCGACCAGATGCGATTAAGATGTCTAAGTAAATCAAAAATATTAAATATAGTAGAAGAATTGCATGACAAATTTTTTGATGCATATCAATCAGGTTCAAAGATGGAAAAGAAAATTAAAAGAATTGGCTACTATTGGCCATCAATAATTAATAACTACATGAAAGATGTACATTATTGTCATTAATGCCAAGTACATGGTGTTGTTCTACATAACCAACCAATTTAATTACACCCATTAATTTCTTTATGGACTTTTCAAAGCTAGGGTATGGATATGCCAATCAAATAGACCTTCCATCCTCTACAGGGCACAGGTTCATTTTAGAAGCTATATATTACTTCTGAAAATCGATAAAGGAAGTTTCCTTCATAAAGGATGAAGATCATCATTTTCTAAAGTTCTTTAAACACTATATCATATATTGATTTAGTATTCCTTATCAAATTATATCCAATAATGGTCCATCATTCAGAAGCATCACAATAAAAAAATTGTAAAACATCACAATATTGATTGTAGATACTCAACAATCTATTACCCCTAGGAAAATTGATTAGCTTAGGCCTTCCATAAAATGTTAGTTCAAAATATAAAGAAAACACTACATGATAAGAAATTCTAATGGTATGAAAAGTTGGAAAAACTTTATGGGCATACATAACATATGTAGAGCTCCAACTCAATCAATGTCGTTTACTTTGGCATTTAGAGAAGAGGTTATTCTCCCTTTAAAAGTATTGCTACCTTAACTACACGTATCTGTTAATTATAAGATCAAAACATAGATTAGAGGAGCCCAAAGGTTTAGAAGAGAAGCATCTATAGGCTCAATAAAACCTCAAGTTAAATAAATCCAAGATGATTCAAGCACTCACATGAGAACTTTCTAAGTAGGAAACTTAGTTTTGGTCCTACAAAGACCTATCTTAGGCCATCAAAAGATAGATGGTAAATTTGAACTAACTTGGGAAGGTTTGTTTGTGATAGAAATGGCATATTAAGGAGGGTGTTATCAATTACTTGATTATAAAGTAGTTTGTCCAATGTTACCTTTAAATGGATGGTATCTCAAGTGTTATTATTGTGGATAATATTAAATGATAATTCACATAATAAATAAAACTTTTTTATCATTTAATTTCAAGTAATTACTTGAATGTATGGAAATTGGCAAATGTAAGTAGGTCTAGAAGATAAGGCTAGATCTGAAGTAAATACCAAAGATTATAAGTTTTAGTTTCCCCGAATATTACTAAGCTATAAAATCCTTTGTATTATATTATAAGCTTCGTTATAGTTTAAATCCAATATCTTTGTGAGCCATTATCAAATTCAGATTTCAATCTTTCTTTTCTATGAGAGGTTATTATAGACAAGTTTAAATCTATCTTTTTGAGAGCCAGTATTTTATTTACATTTTTATCTTTATTATCTACGAGTTGCTATCCTAGTTAGGTATAAATCATATCGGTTTCAGAGATTTTATCTAATTCATATTTCAATCTTTCTTTTCTAAGAGATGTTATCTTAGTCAAGTTTAAATCTATCTATTTGAGGGTCTCTATCTCATTCAGATTTTAATCTTTCTTGTCTAGGAGATGCTATTCTAGTCAGGTATAAATCCTATCAATTTATTAGCCATTAAATCATTTAGATTTTATTCATTCTTATTTACAAGTCACTATCCTAGTCAAATATAAATCCTATATATTTTAGATTATCTATCTCATTTAAAATTATTTTTTCTCTTTTAGAAGATGCTATCAAAGTCAAGCATAAATCTCATTAATTTAATAGCCATAATCTCATTCAGAATTTAATCCACATGTCTTAGAGAAATTATCTTAGCCAAGTATGATCCTATTCTATTTCATAGTCATTATCTCACTAAGATTATGAATATCTAAGATTTAATTACATGCATTGGTCAATGCTAACACATGTGATTTACTTTTTAAGTTCATCACACATATTGGGGGTACATTTGGTTGCCTCATTTTAGGGTGAGGTTAATGATCTAAATTAAAATCTAATTTCAAGATATTAATCATTAAGCACTACTTTAAACTCTAAATAAACTCTATATTATGCATTGGAATAGTGATTTAATCATTGACATATATAAATCACCATTTGCAATCACCCCAGATTATCATGTGAGTATCTAATATATCACCTGACAATTTCCAAATGATTATCAAAGGTATTATCATTTTAAAACTAAAATTCCCTCAATCTTTTATCTTTATTAATTAATTCAATGAATCTTTGTGAGGGCTATTAGACCCTAAAGAACTAGTCCTAAGGCTAAACATTAAAAATCATTGTGTTTGAAATAAATTTGAAACATTCAAAAACTTAAATCAAAATTAATCTTAAATCCATCAGTTAATAGTCCCCAGTGATAGTCAATTGGTCACCTTTTCAATCACTGATAATCATTATTAATTATTTATGATCTAAACATTACAAACCCTAAATCCTTCTAAATCATTATCTAAATTAAATTTAAATCCAATCCAATCAATAAAATAATTGCAAACTCAAAACTTCAAAATTTAATGTTAGATTTAAACCCAAAGCCCCCTAGTCCATAACCTATTTTTGGAAAAAATATTCTTTCTTAAAACTTGAACTAGTTATCTTGGATTCCTGTTCTATCCCTTTCATATTGACTATGTATTTCCATAGTTTCAACCACATCCTTTTGAGGAATTTCAAGATCCCTAACCCCTAAAAATCAAAGTATTTCCATAGGCTGCAAAACCTTCAAATATTTATACTCCATGCCACTAAACCTGGCATTTGATCTTGACCTTGGAAGAATCTCCAAACTCTTTGACCATGATCATCATCACCGCCATCATGCATTAAACCAATATTGTGCCTTCTTTAATAATGGTTGATCATGGTTGACAAAAAAAATCCTAAATTCCTTTACTTTTGAAAATTTAATTTTTCTTAAACCCCAACATAACTCAATCAAATTATACTATGCAACCTTTAAAAAAAAAAGTTTATAATATCATTTTAAATTCATTAAATAGAAATCCAAGTCTTCACTAACTTTTGTTAACCACATCAACCTATGTTGACAATATGAAACCATTAAACCCTAAAGTTATATTTTATACATTTGAACTTTGTTATTACATGGTACCAACTCCAAAGTGTTCAAAACATCATTTTGAATGGTTTGATGCCAAACTTAGTCTATAGTTGACCAAATGTCATTTTAGGGTTTAATTATAAATTTCATATATGAAGACCTTACCAAACCTTGGATCGACCATTAAATTTCAAAACATCCATTCAAATGCAATGGACCCAATTCAAACCTAGGGTCAAATAGGTTGACCAAGTTAACTAAGGTTGACCATGCTTTTATAAATCAAAATCCCATACAATTTTATCGACTAAGGCTTTATTCAACCCATCAAACCTATAAGGTTCTCCATAGAATCCCTAGGGATCAACCCTAAGTACTCTTGTATTAAGTCTACTTGGGTTAACCAATTGGCTTGACCAGAGTGGTAAAAATGACTATGCATTGGACCCAATCTAAACCTAGACTCAATTAACCCAGTAAAACACTTTTGTTGAATTTCTTATGGCTCAAATCTGCCCTAGCCAACCCAGCCAATGAACTGACTTGAGAGAACACAGTTAAGCTATTCCAATGTCATCTAAAGTACCTAAACTAAGATACATTGCATGACTGACTTATCAAAGTTTAGGTGACACTTAAATTGAGTTCAAGAATGTTACAAGAGAAATTAAACTTCAGTCAACATATTGTCTTGGTCGAATCCAAACACCTCCTTGAAAACCACTGACATGTGACCTATGGGTTAAGCCCGATCTTATAATCTAGGTTGACCCAAACTCTTAAAGCTTCAATATTGCATCCCAGAACTCTCTAATGATTTCCTAATGTAACATAGTGGTCATAGAGGTCCTAAACAGAGTTGGAAACCCATCTAATTGTGTTTTAGAAACCTATAAATACCCCTCAAAATATCTAAAGAAGGGTTTGTTTTCTCATTTTGTAATGCTTTTGGAGTGTGATATCATCCTTCCCCTAATTTCCTATCTATCTATGTGGGGGTCTAAAGTGGTTTCAAGAAAGCTCCAACGATCATTACATCGTGAAAGTGCATCTTCCATTATAGTTTTCTTTAAGTTGAGGCTTTTTGAGAAAAGAGTTTGATGGACTCAGTCAATCAAACCTAAAGCTAGGCTAAGGCAATTAAAGCACTCCTTCAGGTAATCTTTCATTTTTTTTTCATCACCTTAGCTAGGTCTGGGCGATAGAGAAAGAAATGTTCAATCCATATTGACCAAACCATTAGACTAAATGTTCTTGCTATACTAATACTTACTATGAAGTTTGATGCATTTTTATCCATCTATTTCACTAGATCTTGATAGTATCAATTCAATAATGAGATTCACTTTTGGAGTCTGAAGAGGAAATCATGGTTGTCTATTTCAATAAGTGGCTACCACAAGATCTTATAATTCCAACCAACTTTAATCTTGACCATCCAATTTGAACCAAACAACTATAATTAAAATGTGTTACTACTATTAGTGTATTAATCATTACATGCCAATCACACCGTGAGGCATGAAACAACCATCTAAATCTACAATTAAGAGATTTAATCTCATAATAAAATTATTAAAACTTTGAAAGATTATTTCTTCTCATGTACTTATCCTAGGTAGGATATCTTAAGCTAAATGGATTTAGAATGAGGAGCAATATTAAACCCTCATTGTCTTAGGTCATGGTATGCAATTTATTAATTATAATTATAGATAACCACCAAGGTGTATTTCTTGGATTGTTCACAAAATAATGGCCACCATGAGATCCAATTAGAGGGAATAATTTTTTGGATATGCTTAGCAAAACTTCAAAATTTTCAACTTAATTGGTGTTGTTTAAAGAGTCTAAATAAATTTACTAACATCATGGGTCAATATTTGAGCTATGGATTTAAAAATTCATAAACATGAACCTATTAGGAATTAGGGGTTGATTTGTAGTGTAATATTAATGTTATGTGTAAGTGTTAGTTAGCCTCTAATTTCACCAAAATCCCATGAGTCTAGCTCCTAAAAAGAATCACAAAACCTATATATACATTTAAGTTTAGTAATTGATATCTCAACCTAGGGAGACTTTGATGAGCCCAAATTCAATAGGTTTGAAACATATGTACTCATGTACCTATGTTTTAAATTTTACCACATTTGGAGGTCATTTAGTCTATCATTTAGTTCACCAAGAGTCATTTACATAATTGAACTAGGATTTTTTTAAATTCATATTAAATTCATTTTAAATCCAAAAAATCCAAGCAATATATCAAATTATTTATAATTAAAACCATAGTAGAGGAAAATTAAATGTCTCATTAGATTCATCAAAAATTAAAATTAATTTTAAAAATTAAAAAATTCACAATTTAATTAAAACAAATATTTAAAAACATATAAAAATAATCTTAGTAATTCTAAACACTTAAAATAATCCCTAGGAGTCAATCTTATAATTTGGTGAATATTTCAAGAGATCTAAAGTTGATTTAGTACAAAAATAAAAAGTAACTGAATTAAATATTTACATAAATCCTTCAAACTTTAAAAATTCATAACTCATTAAAAAAATCTCTAAATTAC
Source organism: Dendrobium nobile (assembly GCA_022539455.1). NCBI lineage: Eukaryota > Viridiplantae > Streptophyta > Magnoliopsida > Asparagales > Orchidaceae > Dendrobium > Dendrobium nobile. Next base: position 57,492,524 of record CM039736.1, on the reverse strand, counting down.
ACATGATCAAATGAATTGGACTCATAACTTGGTCTAGTTTTTATGAATAATATAAAAATTCCTGAGTTTAATGTAAGTAAAAAAGTCAACTTTTAGGTCAAACATAATTCATAAAATATAGCAAACTTGTAATATTCATTAAAAATTTAAATAAAATCCAAATTCAGTAAACTTAGCCTCATTGAACTCATCTTTAAGTCTAGTATTTATGAAAAATATAAAAATTCCAAAAATCAATTAAAATAAAAAGATAGGAAATGGACCCCATATTTAAATGATTATTAAATCATTAAAACTAAAAAAAACATCAATTCAATGAAATTAAATTATTAAACAATATTAAATTAATAACCAACATTCCTCTCATTGAATTTTCTGTAGGCTAGTCTATCTCAAGCAACATGGCTAAGTTTCCTATGGATGTTTGGGTTCTCATACTCGTTATAACATTGTCACTAGTAAAATTGATAGAATTTAAATATTAAAATATAAAATTAAATAACTTATTAAATAATAAATTAAATTCAAACAAAACCATTAATAAAACATATACTTGCATCTTTTCATACCCTTGTGCTTGATTCCTTTCAGGAGGGCAAATATGTATTGAATTAAAAAAACTTTAAGGATAAAAAATTTTAATTAAAATGAAGGACTCTATCCTATAAATCAACCCTTATGTTTGAGGATGGTAGCATTACAAATATGAGCCTAATACTTACTCAACAGTGGCTTTTGGCTCTTAGAAGTTATTGAATGTTATATTCTTTAAAACATAAAGATAAACAATTTCAACAGTCAAAATATCTTTAAAATAAATTTTAAAAGCAAAAATTATTAAAATTTAAATACAAAATTTCCTTTAAAGGCCTTGAATAAATAAATTCATTTATAAACATCTCTAAATTAATAAATTCTATGAACTATCAAGCCACACAGCCTTTCTACATACACTTATATGGTTTACTAGGACAACCAACTCAAGCCTTGGCTAGACTGAAGGTTTAATTTGCTTTCTAGGTGCTTTGCTTGAAAAGTAACTTGAGTATTCTTATTTATTTTTAGCAATATGTATTTCATACATTTTAAATTTCCATTGGTGCACTTAATCTCTTTAAGGATGGCATTAAAGCATCAGGTTAGTACATAATTGCTTTACAATTTCATATTATTTAATATGCTTTTATATTACCTTTAAATTCCTATAAGAGTCAAAGTAAAATATTCCTAAGAATGATGTACATGTATGAGTCCTTATAAATTATACAAATATCAAGTTGTAAAAGATCTTTAGTTGTACAAGATTTAAGCATACCTGCTTATACATATAAAATGGGGCTCCAAAATATAATATACTTTCCTTTGGAGGATACTTTCTTTTGAAATTATATAGAAGACTTGGATCTTAAACTTCATAGGAGAGTATATATATATATATTCAAAAATTTATTTATTACATTGCTTCATGAATAACATTCAATTCGGTGGTAGTTTGCATTAGTTGGTAGAATTTTCCTAGGTTTCTTCTAGTGTATATTTTTGGACATTGTAGAAACATGAGTTTTAGGTTGATAATGTATTGGGTATCATAAACATAACCCATTTACCTAATCATATGTACATGTATATATATTAAACTTTTGTAATCATAAGCTAGAGCCCATGACTATTATGCCCATGGTAGACAATATTGCAGGATCTCCATTGCGCTCGAGGGTGCTACATTTTTCCTTTGCATATGGTCGTTATGCTGCCAAATAGAAAATTTAGATAGGAAAATTAAATAATAAAAAATTTAGAGTTTTTAGTGAGTCTTCTCAATAATGACATTGAACTTTAAGTTTAAATTAATCATCTTGAATTATAAATTTTAGAGTCTTGATTCATCCTTTGACTTCTTAGGATAGAACTCAGCCTGTCATGCATTACATCTAAGGCGATTGATTGTGCATTTTGATTATTAGCTGTCAACTAACTCTAAGAAAGTATAACTCTTTATTTTAAATAGCTCTTCAATCTCTACGCATTCATATTCAATTCATTTAAAATTTAAAATCTAAAAATCTAAATTTAGAGTGCAACTACAAAATTTTTAATCTAAAGCTTATACATTCAATCTTGTTATCCCATATATATCATTAGATTCAAATGTGTTTGAACATATTTAGTATTTACTTTAATCGAGAGTATTCTTTTAGAAGATGTAATTAACTATAGGGGCTTGCTCCTATAAGGTGTTTATAACCTAGAATAAAATATATGCTATCCTAGTTTCTTTCTAAGGTAGGGGAAAATTTGTTAAAAGCATAATTAAGCTTTCATAATTTATATGATAGGTGATTACTTCTTCAATCCTTTGGGAGTAATTGAATATTACCTATGCAATATTATTCAATCATGAATGGAAAGTTTTTCTTTTTAAATTTATAATAACACATTAGTTTAACCTTAACGATGGTATAATGTCAATCTATGCAGATTTGACTAAAGAAACCCAAAATATAAATTTAAAGAAAATTTTATATCACATTGTATTTGGATGATAAATTAAATTTGTCCACAATGGGTGAGAATTCTAGCAGGAGGTTGAAGTTGAAATTACAACCATCCATTTTGATCAAGAACTGTGATATGATCCCATAATTTTGATAGGCCTTAAATTTTATTTGTCTTATCTTCAATCAATCAATTTAGAAGAAAGCATGTGAAATCATTACTGTGGTTACCTGTCCAATAAGATGACATCTTGCATAAAGCTTCAGGTGAATAGATAATTCCCTAAATTATTTCTCAGAAAATGGCCTCTAACTTTAAAAATACATAAATCCTCACAAAATTATCCGAATCAAGTGATATTAGGCTCTTTAGATTCATCTTGGGAAGTTCTATCAAAGTTATATGATTGCTAATAGTAATTTTACAATGTATTAAATATAATTTTTTAAATACATTTTTGTGTGTTTCATGAATTATTCATTAAATATGATTCTCCATTAGGGAATATTGAAGTGGATGATACTTTGGCATGTACTCTACATACTAAAAAAATCAGGACAATTGAGAATGTGTAAGGGCTTTAAATAAATATTTCATGATCATAGGTCAATTTAGACCTGTGATTTAAAAATTCAATATGTATGTATCCATATGGAATTTGGTTATATGTTCTGGGATGTTTATTATGTTCTGTTCAAATTTTTGAATACCATTGATTAAACCTGAGCTCTTTATTAGATCTTCTAATTTAGAACCCCATGGTATAGTTATGTTTACCTTAAGGGATTTATTTTGAAAATTAGGTAGGTTTTGATAAGCACAAATTCAATGAGTTTAAAGAATATATTCATATAAATTTATATTTTGAATTTTATTTCATTTGGAGGTCATTTCATCTATTAATTAGTAATCACAAACTCAATGCACATAATTTATTTATTAATTTAAAATTCACTATAAATTCAAGTTAAATAAAAAATGGTAATTAACATACTGCTCAAAATTAAATGCTTAATAAAGGAAAAAAGAAAAGCTTGTTGAAATTCCCTTAAAGTAAAATGTATTGAATTACCAAAGAAATTCATGAACTAATTAAATAAAATGACTAAAAAATATTAAAATTATAAAATAATTATAAACACTTGCAATTATCTCTAAGAGTCATTTCTAAAATTTGGAGAAGATTTTAAGAAGTTTGAAGTTAATTTGGAACAAAGATTATAAATCTTTAGTAATTATAAAATTAATCAATTCATTAAATAAAATTAACTTGTTAAATTCATATGTTATCATAGAAAAATTAAAATTGAGAAAACTCAAAGGCATTGGACTCATCTATGAGTCTATCATTTATGAGATATAAAAAAAATGCAAAAATTATTGTAATCAGAAAGTAAACTTTTAGTTATACTTAATATAATAAATTACACTAAACTTTTAAAATAAATAAGTAATTATAGAAAAATCCAAATTGAGTGAACTCAAGAGCATTGACTCATCATTGAATCTTTTATTTATGAAAAATTTATATTTCCAAAACTTAATATAAATCAAAGAGTTAATAATTGGTCAAATCTAATTAAATAAATGATTTAAAATAATGAAAATTCAATAAATTGCCAAAAGTTCAACAAATGTATATCTTAATAAATTAAATTAGATAAATTATTTGCACTCTATCATTTACGTTTTTAGGAGCCTAGCCACCTTTACTTTACATCACACCTGGGGTTATACTTCAAGAAATTATTAATGAATAAAAATTTTATTTATACATTGTTTTTCATTAATCATTGCATTAAAAAATCATATACATATTTTAAAGTCTTGATTATAAAGTATTCTAAATAATAACTACTTCATTCCTAGGATAAAGGCTACCTAATCCTACATTCATATAATGATAAATTGTAAATTGGATTATTAGCTAGCAACTCACTCTAGGAAAGTGTAAGTCCATATTGTATACAACCCTTATTCTCTATAGAGTCTTTCTATTATGTTCAACATATAATGTATAAATTTAAAGTCCATAACCAACTAAAAATTTACTATCTAAAGCTCATACATTGAAATCCTAATAGTTCAAACCTTTATTTAAAATTATATGAATTTTCAAATCTTTAGTCTCCACTTTATTGAGAGTATTCTCTTAGGAGAGATAATTAACTATAGGGACTTGCCCTTATTAGAAGTCTAGAGCCAAGAATTGAAATAACCCCTATCTTAGTTCCTTTCTAAAGTAGGGGAAGAATTTGTGGATGCATACCTAAGCTTTAAACACTGGTTTAATTTCAAAATTATGGAGACAAGTCAATATTCCTTTTACCCGTACGGTTGGATCAAATATTTGTTATTCTTCTTGATTATAAAAATAAAGTCATTGATTGAATTTCATGACTAAAATAATAAGTGAATATTTTTTTTATCCTTAGGAATGAATTTAATATTCTCTATGCCATTTTTTATCATAAAAATAAATTGAGAGTTTCTCTTTTCAAATAAGAAGGGAAACATGTGTTGAGAAGTATAATTTTAAACTATGGAAATTTTCATAAAGAAACTTATTTTAAAGAAAATCATGTGTTGCGAAGTAAAATTTTTCAACAGGGACTACCTATGATACTAAACTAGTGTCGAGCTTATCAAATAAGGTGAAATAGAAAGAAATAAGTAAAGAATTTACCTTATGATTGTTTTTAAAATGAAAGGTGGTGAAGTTAAATATTCTTTGAGTTATTTTAAGGATGTTTTACATTCATTCATTCATTAGAATCCAATGCTACAAACACCCCTAAGTGTCTTATTAATTTAGAAATATTTACCTTTAGAACTAGCTATGAAATAAGATAAGGTAAATATTAATTCTTTTATGGGAACTTCTTGGCTAGACATATTTTGAAACACCATTATCTTCTTTATAGTAACCTTAATTCTTTTATGGGAGACCATGAAACCTAAAAAATTACCTAATGTAACTCCAAAAAACACACTTAAATATATTGAGGCATATAATAATATTTTATAGGAGATAAAAGTACCTTTAATTAGAAAGTTGTTGATCTCTTTCAAAACATTTTACCTTTGTATCATTAACATATAATTATGTGGTGAGTTCAATAAGATTCATAAAGATTTTATTCATGGGACATTGATAGGATCCACCTTAAGACATCGTCCTCAACCTGATAAGAATTGGTGACCTTATCTTTAAGGTATCAAATATTCTACTCAAATTTCATAAAATAAGAACAATTAGGTGCTTTGTGATTTTAGTGTCAAAACTTAGGTTGGAAGACTGGATGAGTAAATATTCAAGTTGATAGGGTAATGGTGCTCATTTAAGTGCACGTGAGCCACCCCCAAAGGGAATTAAGGAAAGGATGCCTCTCAAGGAATATGGGAATTGTTTAAGTTGTATGAAGGGAAACTCCAATGTATAATTTGATTATTTTGGTGGAAAGGAGCTAGGAAGGGCCCCCTCACAAACATTCAAGTGGTATTACTTAATTTCAATAAAAATAAGTATTAGTTTAGAAAAAAAAGTTTTCTTTGTCATCAATAATATTCATCATTACTTGTTTTTATAATGAATAAGCTTCCATGAAAATTAGCATATGAAGTTTTGAGGCATCCAATAATTAATCCAAGTTAGTATGGAGAAAGTTATCTTTTATTTAAGCTTTATTAAGATTAACGTAATCTACTAATAACCTCAATGATTTGCTAGCTTTCCTAAAAATGATAATTTTTATTAACAAGATGGGCTAATATATAAATAAATCTTGATTTTAAATGTTTATCAATCTTTAATCTTATCGATCAAGATAATGCAGTGTAAAGATTCATTATTTATGAATGAAGAATGAAGCTTAAATATTTGGTCTATTTTTTAGGAATATCATATCACTTTGAGATCAATTCTAGGTATATTTGGCTAGCTCCAAATAAAGAATCTTAGTTATAGCATGAAAAATCTACATACTCACATTTTTTGTCCTAAAAGTTCAAAGAAGCTACTCATACTGCTCATGAAGAGTGTTAAATTGATAATAAAATGAAAACAGATTCTTCTATATGTTAATCTCCTTAAAATGTTTTCAACCTATAGATTAATATTTTTAATGTTCAAGGTTATTGATGGTTATGGTTATGCTTATCTAAGATAATAAGATTTTTTTCCACAATTGAATTTCCATGCACATCACTAACTCTTGCAAGAGTTGGGAATTTGTTTATAAAATATGACATAGAAAGGAAATCACTAAAGATTTATTAAAGAAGCCTCCCAAAGATAATAGTATAATTTAACTTTAATTTGATTACCATAAATTAAATTACTTGATGAGGAAACCTCATTAATTATGATAAGGAGAGTAATTATTTTTTTACATCCTTACTAGTTAGTTATTAAACCCATATATTAGTTTTATAATAGACTAGAGACACCCTAACATGTCCAGGCTAAAAAATATAAATAAGGACAAAAAATTAATAGTGCCCTTTTTATTAATTATAATTCTCTTACTAATATAACATTGATCACAATTCCCAGTATTGATGAGCAATAGATCTTGATGAGATGTGTGAATCCCTTATAAGTAAGAATTAACATATAAAATAAAGTGATTGACATAAGGTTTCTTTAATGGTGGCTCATTAAGAGTGGTGAGTACAATATAATGATATAATAACATTTTTAAGTGATCATCACAGTACCTTTAAACATTTGATAACTACCTTTTTATTGCCTAAGTTCATGTTGATCCTCAATAGGATTTATATTAATTAGATAAGGAAATTATTAATTAAATGATGAAGATTTCAATATTGATTAATATCTTCATTCATCATTTAACTAGATCTAAGATTCAATGGAATATTTATTTTCTTACTAAAAATGTTTAAAGTATTTGTTTTTAATGTAGTATGCCACTTAACAACCTTTTCATCTCAAATGGCCATAATTGTTTTAGAATGAGATGGGTTTACTAGTGCAGACTTTTTGTTATCTATGTTCAAACTATTACAAAGAAGGGTAAGGAGGGTGACCCTGAATTTCTTTGTAATAAGTACTACCTTCAAGGGATTTTCTTTGGCAGTAACATCTAGTCCAATCTTGTATTTGTCGAATACTTATTCAAATAGATTATGATGGGAGTTGATAGTCTCATTAGAAGTAAAATTATGTTTCCACACAATGAATTAGATTAATAAAGGAGAAGATTTATACTTTTTTTAGTGGGAAGTAAAAATGGTCTAAGATGGGATACTGTTATAATGTTAATAGAAAATAGTTTATGCATCCTTCGATTGACTATTCCCAACTTTGTAATCTAATATTATAAACAAAATCTATATAAAAGTGAAATCAGAGTAAAGTTTATATTTTAAAATATGAATCATATTGAAAGAACCGTTGAGATGATTAATGAGCTAGGTTATGAAAGTTGATTAGATATTGTTCTAAAGTCTAACTAGGTGACATAACTTTTATAATGTAAGGTGTATAGATGATCTAGAGGAGGTAAGACAAGAAAATACAAAGGGTGTTGGATTTCCAAGAATTATTACTAGTGATAAAAATGTTCTAAATTTAGAGAACTTTCTTATCCTAGGAATTCTACTTGGAAGGAGGATTGATGAAATGATAGTTGATATCAAACTAGTATTAAGAGGGTTGTTAGAAATATGAAAAATTTTTCAAAAGAGAAAATATTTTTCTAGAAACAACACTTATATTCAGTGTTTTCTACATAAACATTTAGTAAAATATTATACAACACTTGAATAAAGGATTTCATTAAAAGGAAGAGTAGGTGCTACACCATCATAAATAAAATTTTCAAGTAAAAAATAATAGAAATAATTTTATTAGTTCTAAGTAAAAAATCATGCAAATCATGTACTTAGCCTAGGGTTTATGATTATCACAATAAGAGAACAAAACTTCTCTTATCATTATTACATTTAAGTGGTATTTAAATTTATTTTATAATTTTATCATACACTAGAGTATCATTCAGTGTCATTCATTTGACATTATATATATATATATATATATATATATATATATATATATATATATATATATATATATATATATATATATATATATATATATATATATTAATTTTTAATTATAATGAACCTATTAGAATGTCATTAATACTAGAGTTTCTTATTCTTTAATTTCTTCTAATTTCAATATATGTTATGCTAATTCAAAATAAAGTTAATTCAAGTTTATTCAAAAGTAGAACTTCTTATTTCTTTATTTCTAAGGATTTTCTTTCTTAGTTATTTGTGTACATTACAAATGTCTATAACCAGTATCTTATTTCCAAATGGTTCTTTTTTTAAATATTAGCATTTATGTCAAATAAAATTAAGCATCTATTGTAGAGATTTTTAAGATAAATTGATTATGTTGCCTTTATCTAAAGTTTATACAATATTAGGTTTAGAGTAACTATCAAGCTATCTAATAACTTTAGATTATAGCAAGATGGTGTTCAAATTAAATCTTTTAGGAGAGGGATAATTCCAATTCTATGGAAATATTTGTCATTCATGGTAATAAAAACTATGAAAGCATAAAAGTTGTTAAATAGAATCTATGAACGTATTTTTGGCCAAGTAAAAGACCTAAGAAAAGATGTGGAGGATTTAAAAGCTATACTAGTGGTGAGAAAAAAACATAAAAGTTATTATAGATGTTTATGTAGAGAATTGCAAGTGGTGGGATAATTTTTGACTATCTAAGGTGATCCGCTGTAATCTTTTCTTCCACTAGAGTTATTCCAACTTTTTACATATTTGCTCATTTTGTATCCCTTATCTATGAGTAAAGCCACTCAACCACTTGAGCATCCTCATTTCTACAATACTTAACTTAATATTATTGTTTTATTTTAATGGTCAACATTCTACAACATAAAGCATTTCTGATCTCACCACCATATTATAATTTTTTCCCTAATGTTTGAGGGGGGCTTTTATTACAGCAATATGCTTGATGCATTCTTCCACTTCAACCATCTAACTTGAATTTAACTAATAAAATCCCCAACTAATGCACCATCAGTCTGAATAACAGACCCAAGATATCTAAAATGTGTAGTCTTATTAATGGTGTGATCACTCAAAATCACAATCAAACATTATGTAGGTCAACCTTAGAGTCTAAAGGTTTTTGTTTGAGTAGGTCTAAAACTAAATTTATGGAGTGTAATTTTAGTAGTAATACATCTAGTGGTTCATATTCACCCCCTTTCTTGTTTTATCCAAAAGAATAATCTAATCAGCAAAAAAGCATACACCATGGTACAACCTCTTGCAAATATCTAGTGAGAAAATCCATAACTAAAGTAAAAATATATGAGCTTGAGGCTAATCCTTGGTCTAATCCAATAGAACTTGGAAAATACAAGGTCAAACCACATTGTGTTTGAACACAAGTAATAGCTCTTGCATACATCTCCTTAACGAATTGAATATAAGTATTATTAACCCTTTTATTTTCTATAACTCTCTATAGCACTTCTCTTGGAAATTTATCATTTTCTTTCTCTAAATCAATAAATATTATATAGAGATAGAGATCCTTCTTAATCTCTCTTTTCTTCTCTGTCAAACCTCTCAATAAATATATAGCTTCTATATTAGACCGACCTAGCATGAATCTAAATTGATTTTGTAAAACATTAGTATCATGCCATAACGTAAGCTCCATAACTCTCTCCAATAGTTTCAAAGAAAGAAATATTACGTTAATTCCTCTATATTTAACATAATTATGTCCATCACATTTATTGTAAAAACTAGGTATCAACACACTCATTCTCCACTAATCTAGCATCTTTTATTCTTCAAAAAAATATTAAAAATCATATGATTCCAAGAAACTTCCTCACCCCCTAAGCATTTTCATACTTATATTAGAATATCATCAAGTCCAAGAGAATTTCCACGCATCTTATTTTTAAAGCCTCCCTAACTATAGTTTCACTCATATGCAAATAAAAATAAAATTCTTTTTTATTCATTTAGGGTTTTAAGGTAACTTAAGTTTCACTAATATGAAAATAAAAATAAAAATCTTAATTTTATGTTAGAATATAATCAAGTCAATTGCATATTGATAATCTTCAATGAAAAGTTTAGAAAAATACTCATCCACCTTTATTGAGTATACTCTATTAATAAAAAGCACTTTTTGATCTTTATCATAAGTGAACTTCACTTGAACTAAATTCTTACAACTCCTATCTCTTTGTCTGGATAACTTATAAATATATATTTCTCCCTACTTAGTATCTAATATATTATATAAATCAGTAAAAGCTAAATTTTTTTTCTTCACATATTGCTTTCTTAGATTCCTTACGAGCTTCCTAATATCTTTCCTAATTATCAAAATTTTTACATCTAAACTAATTTTAATAAGAAATATTCTTATTTTTTAACTTTTCTTACACAATTCCAATCCACCACAAATGATTTTAACTATTAGTATATTTTCTCTATGATACTCCAAGCACATCTTTTACAATATTCTTAAGATCACTACTTACTTTTTAACATATAGCATTAGCTTCCTCATACACAGACAAGACTTAAGATCTAAAATCATACTCTAAAAAATATTTTTATTAATAATCTTTAAATGCCCTCATCTAATCCTAGAACATTATTTTACTTTATTTTTTATTTTTTTCCCCATCATCATAAAGTACAAAACTAATAAGCTATGTAAGTTATATTAACTTTCACTCAGAATAATTTTACAATCTTTGTAATATAAACAATCTATTTTATTCTAAGAAAATAATCAATCTAAGTTTTACTATATCCATTCTTGTAAGTGATGATATGCTCATCTCTTTCCTTAAATAATATTTTAACAATTACAAAATTGTAAGCTATACAAAATTTTAATATAGTCCCTCCGCCATCATTAGCTGCTCCAAACTAGTAGCCATCATGAATGCCTTTAGAATCATCTATGTCTCTACCAACTTGACTATTTTAATCTCCTGTAATAAAAACTCTTACTTCAAGAGGTATTTTTGTAATAATTATTCTAAGTCATTCCAAAATTTTAATTATAAAAACAAATTCAGACCTACTTGAGGAGCATAAGCACTTATAATATTCATAATCCTAAGAATAATAATAATATTTAAATATATAATTCTATCTCATATATATATATATATAATTCTATCTCCAATTTTATTTTTTGTATAACATTATCCTCTAAACTTTTATCTATAATCACACCTACACTATTTCTAGTACCACTTCCACTAGAATATCATAGTTTAAATTCTAAATTCTCAAGCTCCTAAGCCTTTTCTCCAACCCATTTATTTTCTTGAATGCTTAGAATTTTTACCTTCCTATGAATCATAATATCAATTAATTCTATTAATTATCTTGTAAGGAAAATTATATTCCAAATTCCTACCGTAATTTTTGTTGATTATCTTGAGAGAACTTAAAATATTTTCTAATATTGAACTTTGATTCAGAAATCACCAATTATGCATTAGATAGGAATATATACTAAAATAATAATTAGAATGAGAAATAGCCCATAATATTTAGTTTCATGCATTTGAACTGATAAATACTATAACAACATTAATGCTTTTGATGAATAAAATTTCAAACCCTTCTTTGATGTATTTGTGATTGTATTCATACATGATATCCCAGTCTTTTAAAGAGATAAAGCCTAATATGCAAATCATCTACATACACTTAAAAGGAATGAAATATATGTAAGACTCTCAAAATGTGAATTTTACTTGAAGAGTATGGCTTTTTTTGGGTATTCAATTTATGGTGAGAGCATTTAATATATTATAATAAGATCAAAGTTATTATTGATTTTCCAAAACTAACCACCATCACAAAATTATGAAGTTTTGCATGGCCTTGTATGATACAATAATTTTTTTTGTTTTGAGATTATCTTGATATGTTATTATCATGGTTAAATCAAAAGGTTGTGAAGCTTGAATGGGATAACCAGTTTCAGAAATTTTTTAGAAACTTAAGACCAGCATAATAACATCTTTAGCTCTAACCATCCCACTAGGAATAGAAGGATTTGAAATATATAAAGATGCATTAATAAGGGGATTAGTGTATGTATTAATTTAGCATGGTTTAGTGGGGGTTTTGTTATTCAATCAATAGAAAACTACTCTACTAATAATGTCATATTATTAGTAGTGGTTTATGTATAAAAAGTTGAAGACATTATTTATATAGAGTCATGTGTGATGTTTTTAATAATAATATTAGTCTAAAGTACATATTCATTTGAAAGAAAATAAATTTAAGAAAGAGGTGATGGCTAACTCATAAGAGTTTATGATCTATACATATAGTCTCATTTTGAAGAAAAGAAAATATTATTGTAAATGTACTAAGAAAAAAAGATATAAGCACTACAAATTAGAAGCTTACTCAGTAGGAATAGCTAAATAAAAATAAGGTTAGGTTGGAATTATAATAGCAATGTTAAATGATTAAAATGTAACTATATTAAATTAGTTGATTGTTTAATCCACTTTGAAAAATAGAATACATTATTTCTTAGCTCAAAATGTTGGCTTAAAAAAATTAAATATAATAAGGACATATTCTTTAGAGGATTATAATATTGCTAAGGAAGTGTTATTGAGATATAGATGTAGAATATGTTCCAAATATTGATATATAAGGAATGAAATTCTATAAGAAGAACATCTTTCAACATATACTACTCAATAAAGTGCATTTGGACCTCAATGAAAGGTGGAGTGAAATGAAGTTCTAGAATATCTAGCTAATTATCAAACTTATCTACTGGTCAAGAGGAAATTTAAAAGCTAGTTTGATAATCTCTAGCTTTTCCAATACTAATATGTAAATGGGATGAAACATAAATAGTTTAGTGGTGGAGGCCTCATGGAATTGGCCTATTTACTGTGGGAATATAGCTTAAGGCCTTAAAAGTGTGTTGTTGAAAGTTTAAAAGCTCTAGGATAAGTTCTTTAGGGGTGGACCTCGAGTAAATGAAAAGGTAATATTTAGCCAAGTGATGATAGGACCGATTATTAAAACAAGAAAATGATTTTATGCCTATAAAAATTTTTATATAGGCAATTTTAGGACATAAAAGTAGAAGAAACCATAGAGGGATGTGTCTCATATTAATTTGAAGAGTTTCTTGATTTTTGGTGATGTTTCAACATTTTTGCCAAATTTTATTCCATGAGAAGGTTATATAGAACCAAGTTTAAATAGCAACCCTGAGTGAGATGTTTAGCATTATAGAATATTGTTAGGGTTATAAAAAGATTGAAAAAGAACCATTAAGTAATAAAGAGATTTCAAAAGATTATTTATAGTTATAAATGTCTTTTGAGGCTTTGAGGCATTTTCATAAAGATCAACCAGCAATAGATTATGGTTTAGGGTATGGATATATAGAAATTGTCACTTATGGGGAAAGCTAAGTGTGGATAGCACTTAAATTTAAAACCTTATATCTAACTTTAGGAATTTTGTTCGGAAGATGTAGGTGACTCAAGGTATTGTAAACATATAAAAACTTTTTATTATGTTTAGATATGACAAGAATTTAATGATTTTGAGAAGACTTTTAGTATTATTTTGATATTTTTGAATGAGACAAGGTCATGTAAGAACCCAATCAAGCCATCAATTTATAGTGAGAAGTTGAGCTTTATATATGTATGTGTGTTGGGGAGAGTTGAGGTAAGGAAAATTTGAGGAAAATATTATAAATTGTTGGGGAATATCCCTATATCAATTTAATATTTTGGATAATTTTTTAATTATTTCATTTGTTCAAAAGAACAAAAGAATAAGACTAGGTCCTATTTTACTAAGCCTAGGCTAGCTACATAAAATAACGATTTAAGAAGGTTTATGTGGTTAGAGATTAAAGAAAATATGTGACAAGGGTGAGTTAGTATATATTTATAACTTTACAACCCAAAATGAGAGATGTTATAAAATAAAACTAATTTGATCAATCACCAAAGATGCTAAGGTAAGGAAAAATTGAGAAAAATATTATATTTTTTTAGGGCTTATCTCTAGATAAAATCTATATTATTTATAATTTATTAAATATTTAATTTGTTAAAAGAAAAAAAGAAGAAGAATAGGTTCTATTTTACTAAGTCTAGGCTAGCAACACAAAATAAGGATTTAAGAAGGGTCTTGTGGTTAGTGATTGAAGAGAATATTTGAAAAAAGGTGAGTTAGTATATATTTATAACTTCACAACAAATAAAAGAGTGATGTTAGAAATAAAAAAAATTTGATCAATCACCAAAGAAAGATGTTAAAAGGTATTATGATAGGAAACATTCCACTCGAAGTCTGGCCTGGACTCCAAAAAAATCTTTTCTTTGGTGAATTTCCCTCGAGATCAAGCCTTGAATCAATCGGTATCAGGTGCAAGCTTTCCGGAGCAATCGCTGTGGAAACCCCCTCCACACTCCCTTGAGTCCCCCCTCATAGGATCTTCTCCCTCTCTCAAACTCCACCCTTTCATCACTCCCTTTCAAGCACTCTCTTCAAGTTTCCCCCTAAAGAACGAAGCTACAATGGCTTCCAAAGACACTTACCAAGTGTTATGTCATAGCTTAAATAGAAGATCTCAAAATGAGCTCATTAATGCAAGTTGCCAACTTTATCGTCCAGGACTATACTAATATTGTCCTATACGATCAGTACAAAATAAGCCCAATAAGCCGGGACAATTTGAGACGATTAGAAGAAATTTGTTCATATCGTCCAGGATGATAATATATCATCCTGGACGATCAGAACAAATTGTGGAATATTGTCCAAAACATTTCCCTAAAAAGAAGCTATCCGATGTCCAATCATCCAACGTATCCTCTCGGACAATCCTGCGATCATCCAGGACGATTTGATCATCCAATCAAGTCATAATTGCTTTCCTTAAATGCCAGATTAATTTAGGAAAAATTATCCTGGATCATCCTGAATGATATTTTATGGTCCTGGACGATCTTCTGGAGGATGTCCAAAAATAACTAATTCCTAAATAGATCTGGCGGCAGATTCTTTCTATTTTGAGCCTATCATCCTGGCCGATACAAAATCATCCAGGATAATGTTATTTGCATAATGACGGCTGCTTTAATGAAGATGCCCTAATTAGGGTTTCTGCTTTTAAACCGATCATCCATGACGATATAAAATCATCCTGGATGATGTTACCAAAAATAGTAAACATTAAGGAACAATAGAAAATCTTCCAAGTTACAAATCATCAGGAGCCACACCAAATACAATAGACTCAAAAAAGAAAAAAGGTACAAACTGACTCAGACCTAGTCTACCCAATCTTGAGCTGATTCCAAGTTGCAGTCCGATCGTGTCAACCTGAAATGTTAGTAGATAAGGCAGTCGTAGAGAAATAAGAGTGTTTGCTATCAGTTAAATCATAAACCATTAAAACAGATCCGTAACATTCTCCCCCTTTTTGATGATGGTAAACAATTCAATTTGAATTTTCAAAAAATGAATATTTTCTCCTAATCTCCCCCTCACTAGAATAATACTTTAAAAATATGAGAGATAAAAATTTTTTATTGTTTTTAATTTTTTGCGAAAAGATATACAAACAGCACAAAATTCAACAACAGTACTTTCTCCCCCTTTGGCATTATCAAAAAGAGAATGGGCATAAACAATAAGAACAAAATGATTAAAAGACAAAAACAATCCCTGATCTAGTGAACAGAACAAATATTCTTAAAATGAAAAAGTTATCTCTTGATTTTATTCAAAAACTTAGTGAGGAATGGATTGACAACGCATAATTCAGAAAAAAGTAAGAAATTCATAAATTGTTAATCCAAGCTCAAGTTCTTTTAAAGGCTCAAAAAACTTTTTAATCCAATATCCAAATCAAGGAATAAACGGGAAAAAGAAATATTAATTTTTCAAAACTCCTTTCATAAAACATATCTAATAGAAGATCAATGCACGAATTGCTGAATCAGGAACCAAGATTTTCAAGCACAAGTTTCGAACATATCAAGAATTTTCGTAAGCTTTTAGTAGTATAAGAAAAAATAAGCATTTTTTTGTGGCTCATTTTATGCCCTTTATGACTTGAATGGCTCTTTGAGAATCTTTTCATTTTTAATACACTTTATTATTAATATTTTTAATTTGGCGTCATTACGCATCTTTTTGGTTGGCATCTTTGGCCACTTTTTTTTATTATTTTAAAAATATATGCTTTCATTCTTATATTTTCAAAACTAAAGTAAACCCAAATTATTGACAACATGAACAACTTGATTAAGAAAATTTTAAGGTGAATTCAACAATCTTGCAAAAGATTTCTATGTGATTGAAAAAATATAGGGAGATGAAAAAAATGAGTTTCAAAATCCATTTTAAAATATGATTAAGATTTTGAATTAAAAGTAAAATAACCTCTTTAAGAAGAGAGAAAGAGAAACAAAATCATGAGTTCCCTTCCTCTGACAGTTTTTAGAGAAATCAACCATAACTTCAATAAGAATTCAAGAAAAATACAAGAGGTAGATTTTTCATTTTTTTAGAAAAGTGATCGTGTGTGTTGATCAGAGAGAAACCTAAAAAAATTAATGTAAAAAAGAAATGAAAGAAAAAGATTAAAAAAAACACACAAACAAAAGATCAAACAAAACATGCAAACAAAAAACAAAAAAAAATAAAAACAAAGGTTTAAGCACCATCTTGCCCTGGTCT